>JAJLVW010000058.1:11818-44764 GCA_030570535.1 Starmera pachycereana
CAAAAAAAAAAAAAAAAAAAAAACCACTTGAAAAAAAAATAATCATCAAATTATTTCATTTTTCCTTACGTGAAGTTATAATGTGTAAAATTATTGAGATTGTAGTTAAATAAAACGAAAATGATGATAGAATTGAAACTATGTACTACAATTTTGTAACAATTGTTCGTTTATAAAAGTCGTAGCAAAACTGCTGATTAATTTTGATTGGGGGAAAAAAGAATAAAAGAATTTTGGTCATAAGGGTATTAACTGTGATTGAATTTAATTTAATTGAATTGATGATCTTCGTTTGTAGTATAGCACTTAATCATCAGGATTAGCCACTCTTAAAATCTTTCTTGAATAATCATCTTCATCAGCAATGGATCCCATACTAACCCTTCTATTACTCAACATAATAGGATTTAATCTTTGATCAACTTGTTTCATTTCTTCTTCTTTTGTTAAAAATGGATTTGATAAAGGTCTTGCAAATTCATTTCTTTTTAAAGCATTAAAATATTCTGAATCTGAAATTTTACCATCATTTTCTGTTGCTGATGATTGACGACGTTTTAAAAAGAAAATTAATAAAACTAATAAAGCAATCAAAATTAAACCACCAACAACACCTCCTACTATTGGTCCTATTTTACTTGTTGCTGATTTTTTGTTGGTGTCATCATTACTAGAAGATGTGGGAGTTGGTGACACTGCTGCAGTGACAGTTGTTTCAATGTTTGTAGTGGTAGCTGTCACTGTTGGAGTTGCACTTATAGCAACTGTTGATAGAATAATGATAGTGGTGGCCTTATTCATACTTGTTGATGTTAAAGTGGTTGATTGTTGTATTGTTTCAAGAGTATTTTCTGTAGTTGTTGGTGTGGTGGCAGTTGTTGGTGAATTGTTAGTGGTTGTTGGGGTATTATTGTTAGTGGTTACAGCAGTGGCAGTAGTCTTAGCAGTTATTGCGGTATCATCATCATCATCATCACTATTACTATTATTATTATTATTATTATTACTGACACCTTCTCCAGTAGAAAAAAAAGTATAGCTGTTTACACCACCACACATCTCTTGTCCGTACCCAAAACAAGCAACGTTACAAGAAGATGAAGTGTCTGAAGAAGAAGGAGCAGTGTTCCCACAATAACAAGCACCACCATTGAAAAGGGCAAAATAGGCATAACCAGTACATGTTGTAGCACAGTGGGAAGACGATTGCCACTGGTACGTTGAAGACGTGTAAGAGGATGGCACTGAAGAATAGCATCCTAGTGATGTAAGAGCAGCATGTGTCTGTTGGAGCTGAAACAGTAGAAGAAGTGGTAGCAGTATTGGTAATATATGAAACATTTTGGGTATAGTTTTATTAATAGTTGTTTGTATTAATAGTAATATGGGTACAAGACTCAAGAGGTGTGAACGGTTAAAAATAAAAAACAGAACAGTGGATGGTGGATTGGTTTGCAAGTGTCTTGCAGAGCAGAGCAGAGCTTCAAAGAGAGCTGTGAGAACAGAAATAGTGTGGAAAAAGGGCAAGACGCGGTTCACTGAAAATTTTTATTTATGTAATTTATTTTTATTATACTGGAAGGGATTAAGTTTATTCACTAAGTGTAGGAGGATAGTTGAGATAGGATATAGATAGAGAAACCGATTGTTTTGGAGTGATGGATGATGATATATAGTATAAGCTACATGTTTATGCTAAGTGTATCCATTATCTACATAACTGCTTCTAAACCTACGTTAATTAATATGCCTATTTAGTACTATCTCTATTATCTCTCTATAACCATCAGGAAAAAGACCAGAACACACTGTACAAATGATAACTGACCAGCAGCAGCATACCCACACACTGCAGTACACCTCTTCTACTGCATACCACTCTTGTCTTCTCTGTCACTTTGCTGCTACTGCTGCTGCTATTCTCATTAATTCTATGATCAACCAACTCCTTAACATCAAACTCAACCTGCTCGATCTCGTTTTTCCGCAGGTTGTACAGCATGATGTCGTGGGGCACTCCATCTATGCTCCATCTGCTTCTCTTGTTCTTCAACGGCATGGCCATACACATCTTTCTGTTCTTTATCACAGCTATCTCGTAAGTCCTTTTTTATGTACTTTTATTGTACATTACATAAAACAATTTTTATATAAGAAAAATATTTTGCTCCAAAGAAAAATAAATCAACAACGCGTTGAATAACACACAAACCACCATTACAACTACAACCACCGCAGCGCTATGGCTGCCACTCACATAGCGAAGATGCACAGCAAGCACAGAAACAGCGGACTGTCCAAAAAACACTTGCGACGGACCAATTATTCCTATTCAAAGACAAACCATCATTTCAAAATCGATTCTAAATCACAGCCAGCATCTTCACCTTTGTCGCGCCATTCGCTGCCTCCTCCTACATCACCAGCTATTGGACCACGCTCATCGCCTTTGAAAAAGAACAAGAAAGTCGTTTTCCTGGACAACCCAGTCTCAAATTTCAACATCAACAATCTCAATATAACACCCAAAAAATCAATATTAAAGCGTGTTTCTCCTCCACCACCACAATCACCACTCATACCGTCTTCATCTCCTACTGCAACTAATTATGACTACTACAACAATATCAATACCGATACCGAGTCAACACCAGATAAATACGAGTTCTGGACAAAGGGAATTGTTCGTGATATAACAGAAACTAATCAAGATTTACAATTCTCAAGTTTTAAGAAGCTTATATCAGGTGGGTTAACTGTGTTACAAATACCCAATTGTGATAGAAAATTTGAAATTTATTCATCATGGAACAAAGTTTTAAGAAATTTAAACAGTGTTAATAATAGTAACAAATATAATCTAAATAAGTTAACATATTTATCAGCGATATTATTGGATATCTTAAAACAGTTCAAAACAGATTTGTCAATCAATGATGGGAAAATATTCAACCCAAACTCATCTTCTGATCCATTTGCATCAAGAATTAATAACCAAATAACAAGAATTTTAATAATCTTATCCTCAAATGATTTCCTAATAAAAGAAACTTGGATCAATTCTATTGAATTAATTAACCTCGCCAAATGGTTTGTAAATCATAGTTGCATCACAATGTCCAATCCTTCAATTTCAAAATCTTTAATCACACCGAATTTACAATTCATTAGAGATCAAAAATTTCATTCTTTTTTATCAATCAAATCTCAAGAAGAAATATTATCAACTGTTTTAAACCTAAAATATTTTTCAGATACTTTACTTATTGAACAATTATCAACTGTCAAATCTTTGATCTTATCAATTTCTCCAATCATGGAAAAAAATATCAAATCTTGGTTACCTTTTTTAATCGTTAATCTATCATCATCGTTATTAGCAGCATCTTCAAATCAATTAATAAAATCAAAAACTTCAACTACAATGTTAGATGAATCAATATCAACTCTATTAAACGTTTCAAAAACTTATCTTTATTCAACTTCAACACATTTTGAATTTGCCAATCTACTCAAATCTCCATTGGAAAAACTAAATATCATGACCTCAAACAACAACAATCAAGACATTTTGTCATTCATATCAGATAAATTACTACTCTTAGTAGAGAACGGCGAATGTCGTACCTCTATGGATTGTTGGTTAGCAATAACCCTACTATTATTTAACGACACTGATTTTATTAAATCTCATGATTTTGAAAATTCCAAATGGATTAAAATTTTAATCAAATGTTGCAACAAACAACAAGATGAAAACAAACTAATTGGTATAAGAGCATGGAGATCATTAGTTTATGTCACTTATAAAAAAATTGATTTCAATTCAGATCAAGGTGTTTCAATTTTACAAGTTTTATTTGAATTTATCAATATTAAAATTGTCAAAGATGATGGGATTGATAGATTAACTAATTTGTTCTTACAAGTGTTGTATGCTGCTGGTTGTTCAAAACAATACGGTAAAAGTTGGGAGAAAATTCAACATTTCCTATTAAATTTTTATTTAAATGATGTTAATGATAATGAATTGAATGGGGAAAAAATTAAAATTGGAACAAGTATTTTTAATCATTTGATAACTCAATTGATGGTTAAATCTCCAATGAATAATAATAATAACAACAATAAACTGGCGAGAATCTTATCAACTGAACCAATTTCACTAGCTGACATTGACCCCATTCCAATTGACTTGATTAATAAAAATATAAATTCGGTATGGTTAATCTTGGTCAAAATCTTCCATTCAAATGTTATTTCAGTTAAATTAAAATTCACAATTTTCACAAACTTATTAAATTCTTTAAAATTAACCATTGATCATAACCAAGAAAATATTGAACTATTAACTCCTAAAATCATTGAAATTATACCAATATTATTTGAAATTACACCACAAAAGGAAAAATTAACCATTCTTACTTCTTTTATTAAATTCATTAAACTATTTTTCAACAAAAATTCAATTTCATTAAGAAATAAAATTTTTTTGGAAATTATTAAAAATTCAATCAAATATCCACAATTAAAAATTCCTCTTTTGAAAGAAATTAATAACATTTTAACTTCACAAAAATATTTGTTTTATTCAAATTCAACACTTTTAAAAGACACCCAAATTAATACCTTTATTCTAAATAATCTTGAATCAAAAATTTTTGAAAAAAACTTAAATGATGTTGATATTTCTGCAATTGCATCATTAATTTCTTTAAATTCAAATAAATCTGAAGCTTTAATAAATAATTATTTAACTGCAATTCAGAAATTATCAAATGGGAAGAAAAAAATCTGGAGTTTTAAAATGTTGGAAATTTGGAAATGGGATGATTTAAATTTTACTAAAATATCAATATTTATCATCAAGAATTTTAAAGAATTTGCTGGTTGTTTATGTGAGGATGTTGCTAAACGTGGCTTGTTGAGTTGTTTGTTGCTAGCGGATCAACAACCTGAAGGGATAAAGATTCTTGATATGATCAAAAATTGGATTTTTGAAGAATTTAATAAGAAAAATGATTTAGAAAACTGGAAAATCTTGTTAGAGAAACTGGTTAATACTGATATCATGTTGTTTTGGTTAAATAAAGTTTGTGATGCTAATAATTCATTTACTGAAGGATTTGTTGATTGCTTATTTCAAGCCAGTGAAAGTTTAACATTAAGTTCTGAATTATCAACCAAAATCATTGAATTCAAAGAGAAAAGAAAGAACCATGCTGATGAGGAAGAAGTTTATCATGATGCTAGTGACTTAAATGATACTTTAGTTATAGATACTTCAAATGAAGTTACAAATGAAGTTTCAAAAGAATTGATTGATGAACCTCAAAAAACCAAACAATTTAAAGTAAATGATACTCAAATTGTTGATTCATTAAGTTCAGTTAATCTGGTTTCAAAAGAATTAATTGATTTACAGAATAATGAAACTAATAAGAAGAAAACTGGAGAAACTGAGATTCAAACCACTGAAATTGTTGAATCAACTACTGATTCCAATAAACAAGATGAAGATATTGTTAACTCCATTTTGGAAACCACTGAAGAGGTTGAAACAATTAATGATACACAAGTTTCTGGTCAATTATTGAATGTAAAACAAAATTCCAGTAAACTTCCAATTGCAGATACACAAATCATTGAATCAGTTTCAGTTATTGTTAATGATACTCAAATTATTGAACCTAAAGTTGATGATAAGAAACCGTCTATAGCTTTACAAAATGTTGACTCTACATCAAATGAATCAAGTATCAAAGACACTAATAATAATGAATACCCAAGTGTTGTTGATGAGATTGAAAATTCAAATGGATTGAATGATACACAAGTAATTGAAGCAGTTGAAAATAGTGAAGAAATTATATCATCAACTACACCACAAAAGACCAAATCAAAGGATAAACCATTTCAATTGCAAGATTATTTTGTTAAATTTGATTCTAAAAATTCAAACGATATTTTTTATGATGGAAGTGATGATGATGAGATTGACACACCATTAAAACAACATACAACATTTTATAATAGAACAATTACCAGTGATGAGCTGAATGAAGGATATGGTCCAATCAATCCAACTGAAATTGATTCAAGCCCAATGAAATTTTCATTGAAAAACACAATACTTCGTCGTCGTCAATTATATTATGATACCCCACCTCCGCAACCTGTTTTACAGCGTAAATTGACAGCAAGACCAGGTTTATCGATCAAGGAGTCTGTTGTTAGTGAAGAAAGTGAGAGTGAAACTGAAAATGAAACTGAAAATAATTATACTGATGATACTGATGAATTGGAAGTTATTACTGATGAATCGGAGATAAACGAAGGTTTGAAAAGGAAACTGAGTGAGATTAGGCAAGATGGTAAACAGGGAGCCTTAACTAGAAGTAAGAAGAAAAGAATGTTTGATGGGATTTCACCAGTGATTATAATGGATAATTTTTTAAAAGAATTTGATTATAAGTATTTGAAGAAGAACGAGATTTATGAGATTGAGAATAGATTATTGGAATTCATGACTGATATGAGGAAAAATGCTCGTAAATGAGAGACCATACATATATAAATATAGAGCAGTATATTAAATAGAAAACTGTAGTGTATTATTTGAATGAGTTTATTCGTTATCAAATCTGACCAAAGTATTCAACATTTCAGAGCCAAATTTAACACTATCAACAAACTTCACATGATCAAACCTACTTTCCAATCTTTTCTCTAAACCAGATAATCCAGCACAACCTAGTAATACAATATTAACACCTTTTGATACAATCAATTCTGCTCTTTCCACCAATTGATCAAAATATTTTGGATCGGACAATTTGAGCACATCAACATTTGCAGCAACTGTGCCTGTGAATAATGGTATAGCGCATCCAAAAAAATCAGTGACAGATTGATTTAATGGTGCTTCCCATGAAGAAGTTGATGTTAAAATTCCAAATTTTTTAGGAGATTGTGAAGTAGCATAGCATAATGATGATTGGAATATTCCCAAAACTGCTACACCATTTATCCTATTGGTTAGCATGTGAATCAAAGGATGGTCGGAATAGCAGCAGATCAAAACACCTTTAATATCTGAATCTTTTGACAAGATTTCTAATAGTTCTGGAAGACATGCGTTTGCTGATTGTAAAGCAGATTCTGAGCCGTTGATTTCTTTTGGAGCAGAAGGTGGACCAGTGTAGAAGCTGAGAAAGCAGTTTGGAGGTGTTGGAAGGATTTTTTCCAGAGTGTCGGTCATTGATTTGGACGAGTTTGGGTTGACGATGAGAAGTTTTGAAGAGGTCATTTTGATTGAAAATTCAATTTTGAGAGCATGAAGGTTGTCTGACTGATGTTAGTTGACTGCTTGAAACAAATGAAAGAAATGAAAGAAATGAAAGAAATAAAGAAATAAAGAAATAAAGAAATAAAGAAATAAAATACAAATTTATCGCCATATTCAAGATTACGCAGGCAGATTTAATTGATGCAAACGCGGTGATTTCCTTAATAGAAAAAAAAAAATATTTTGCTTTAATTGTAAATTAGAAACAGAGGAAAATGGAGTCTTCAGAGAAAAAGAACAGCAGCAGCAGGACACGGTTGGTAGTGGCCACTGCAGTGGCGTTACTGGGAGCGTCTTGGGAGCATTTCAACACACAAACACCGATTTCAAACGAGACAAATAGCAGTTCGACACAGAATTTGAGTGAAACACATGATGGAGCTGCCTTCTGGGATGAGACTGATACACAATCCACCACCACTGAAAATAATTCAACCACACAAAACACACATTTCATTGATATTTTGCTAGAAAAACTTCTAGTTCATGCGATGCCCGTGGAGCTCAAACACACACAGAAGCTTCAGCAACGATACGAAGATCCAGAACGACTAACAGGACCTCCATTATCACCAGCTCTTTTTACAAACCATATCAAGCAGCTCACTACGCGTCTCACATTGCTTTTCCAGTGTCAGTCTCAAATAATCAAAATCATCAAATGGAACAATCCGTCATTGACACTCTGTTGTTTGGGAATGTACACTGTTATAGTGCTTCATCCGGTGCTACTTTTGGTACTCCCCTTGATATTTGTGTTTTATTTTGCCATGGTGCCTGGGTTTTTACACAGGCATCCAATTTCCAAACCACCCATTATTAAAACAAGAATTAGAAGTGAGTCTTTGTTAGGAAGTTTATTACGAATTGAAGAAGTGGGAAGTAAAAAGAAGAATAAAAGCAAAAGAATGATTGAAGATGGCACTGAGGAAGAGGATTATTCACTACTGGTTGATGAATATGAAGAAGTGGAAGATGAAGATGTTAATGAAAAAATTGATTCCAACGTTAAGTTGCTCAAACAGAATATTGAATTTATTATGAATATGAGAGATTTACAAAATTCTTTGGGTAGTATAGTACAAGGAATGGATAATTTCGAGAAATTTTGGTACGGATCTGCTGGATTTAAAGATGAACGACATTCAACCTCATTATTTTTTAGTTTATTCTTGATCTGTTTGATTTTGTTCATGATCAGAAATTATATTCCTTGGAAATTAGTTTGTTTAATCAACGGATGGAATCTATTATTAGTAACACATCCACAAGTTAAACCATGGCTTTCAAAATGGAAATCAATAATTAAAACTCAACGTAAAGAATTAGATAAAATTGTTAAGGATAAAGAAAGAAAAGATATTACTATTGATTCACCACCTGAACTCAAACAAGTTGAAATATTTGAGATCTGGAAGAAAAGTCAAACAGATTCCCAAAATTGGGAGTTTTTCATATTTACACATTCACCTTTTCTTTATAATGATGTTCAAAGAAAAGCTCAAAATATTCCAATTGGAGTAGAGAATTTATCTTTGGTTAAACCACCAAAATCATGGAAATTTGAAGATTCCACTTGGTGTATTGACTACAATTGTTCACAATGGGCAAATGATAATGGTGTTTCTATTGATAATAATGTATTAAAAATTGATGATCAAAATGAATTTTTAATTGATAATCATTTTAAAAGAAGAAGATTGTTTAGAAATGTGGTTAGATATTCAAGACCTGCTAGATTACCTCCACATTTATCCTAAAATGCATTTATGACCTTTTTATGACCTCACTATTACTTTGATGTAGACTATAAATCTTCAGTTCCAGCCATACCTTCAAATAATCGACCAAAACATTCACTTCTTAAATCTGTGAAATGAACATATGGATCATTAGCCAACAAATCAATACCACATATATAACAAAACATACATCCACAAACTGGACATTTCATTTTATTACAACCATCAGATTTAGTTATAACAATTCGACAATTTGGACAAGTTTTCAAATCTTCATCATTTGCCACTGTTTCATAGAATAATAAATCTGATCTATATGAATTTAAAGCTAATTGAATATTTTTACGTCCGTATAATTGATTCAATTTTTCTACCCTTGAAAAAGAAATTTTATTAATTTCATCATTTAATTCTTTTAAAATTTCAATTGGTACAATATTCATTTTTTTACCACAATAATTTGTTGTGCCATGCCATGAATGATTGCATAAATAACAGTAAGCTAGTTTGCAATTGGTGCAAATTAATAAATTATCATCAACGTCATCTCGAAATAACCAAGCTTCACATCTGGGACATTTTGACACAGAAAATGGATAATGAGTTTGAAATTTCTCAAAACTTGCGGAGTTTTTCAATGTGATGTATTTGTTGTATAATTCTGGTAAAAGGATTTGTTCTAAGAAAGAATTGGGTATTTTCTCTTCAAATAAAATAGTTTTAAGTTGTGATCTTGTCTTGGTTGTTAAATCTTTATGAATTATTATAGGACAATTGGGGCATTGAAGTTTTGTGGCATCACCAGAGTCTATTATATTTGTACAGTAGTCTACTAGACATTTTTTGCAAAAAACGTGTTCACAATTGGGTATTTTGTAACAGTTCGTTCCATAATGATCGCTTAAACAAATTGAACAATTAAATCTGGTGTTATTAAATTCATTCATTTGTAAACTTTCAATCATGTTTTTTATACTAATAAACTGTTGCTCATTGTCCACCAAAATATTGTAATTCTGGAATATTAGTTCTTCATGTTGTTCAACTAGACCAACATTTAGGAAATCCAATATTGAATAAACCATCATTTCATGATCACTGTCTTCTTCCTTCAATATCAAATGATCTACTAGACTCTCAATTTCCTTAATAGTACTAGCCCCCATCCATTCACACTCCACAATGAACTTCCCTTGGGCTATAGGATGCTCCGACTTGAACACCACTGGTCCAACAATATTAGTACTAATTTTCAAATCACCATATTGAAACACCAACAAACGCTCCAAACTCCAATTAATTTCAATCTCCAGTCCATCATCAACTTTCAGCTCTGGATAAATCGCCGTCAATACCTCTTTTGTCTGCTCGTCCATCACCCATTCGCTTTATAATCAATTTTTGATATTTTGATTAATAAAAAAAAAAAAAAAAAAAATTGAAGACAACAAAACATTTCAATATCAAAATTAAAACACATCGTGATGTCCTCGATATCACTGAAAAGGTTTGACGCTTTTCGTATGTTCTCAAATTAATTTTTAATAGCCAATATACTAACTTCTTTTTCAGCAAAAGTCGTGTCTTCCAATCAAGTTCGCTCTAAAAGAGGTGGATTATCAACAATAATTACATATTTCTGTATCCTGTTTATATCATGGACAGAATTTGGACAGTATTTTGGTGGTAGAGTGCGTCATTCATTTAGTGTTTCTGATGTTGTGGATACAAACGTTAATATCAATTTAGATATGGTGATTGGAATCCCATGTAAATATTTACATACAAATGTTAGAGATATTACATCGGATCGTTTTTTAGCCGGTGAATTGTTGAAGTATGAAGGTACGCTATTAAGATACCCAATGGGTTATGTTATTAATGGAATGAATAAGATTGAAACACCAGAATTGGATGAGATTTTATCGGAAGCATTTTTAGCAGAATTCGGGGAAGGTTTACAAGATGATAAAAATTCAATGGCACCTGCTTGTCATGTTTTTGGTAAAATTCCTGTTAATAAAGTTAAAGGTGATTTCCATATTACTGCTAAAAATTATGGGTATCATGATTTTAGAGATCAAATTGACGTTAGATCTTTAAATTTCAGTCATGTTATTAATGAATTATCATTTGGTCAGTTTTATCCTTATATTCATAATCCTTTAGATGGGACAGGTCAATCAACTGAGTTTAACTTAAAAGCATATCAATATTATCTAAACGTCGTTCCAACAGTTTATAAAAAATTGGGTGTTATAATTGATACTAATCAATATGCAATGTCATTATTAGAGAAAAATTATTCAATGGAAAGAAGAGGTGTTCCAGGGATTTTTTTCCACTATGATTTTGAGCCAATACAGTTGGTTGTAGAAGATGATAGAATTCCATTTCTGACGTTTGTTGTTAGATTGGCCACAATATATGGAGGGATTGTTATCTGTGGTCAATATTTATATAAATTGGTGGAAAGAGTGTTAGTAGTAATTTATGGTAAAAAATATGTCTCTAGAGGAGAACAAAAAGTTGGATCGTTATTAGATGATGAACAAGAAGATTCCGATTAATGAGCTACCAAGATTCAAACATAGAGAATGACTTGTATAAATAAGAACTAATTAAAATGTTTGTTAATTTGATTGTTACGCTTAACTATCTTCATGAATAGCAGCCAAATTTGGATAACCATAACATTTATAACCAATTTTTTTGGCCAAATAACATAAACCTTCAGTTTCTATTCCGTCATAACCTTCTCTATTCCAAGTTGTTCCAATTGCATAATAAGGAGTATGTAAAGCACCTTGTTTATATACTTCAGATTTCACAAATAACACAGCACCACCAACCGAATCAATTTCATAAGCCGAGTCTAAAGCCGAAGTTAATCCATATTTCTCTGTATTCATAAATACATCACTTAGAAAAATTGCATTTGGACCAGCTTTTGGAGTATACACAAAATTGTTATCATTATCCAATTTTTTTAAGTCTTCTTCATTTGGAGTGGTTCTATCACCAGCCCATGAATTCAAATCATAATCAATGAATTTTTTATTACCGTTTTCATCATTAATTTCCACGCGTAGTGTAGCAATATCATTCTTTGCTTTCAAAACTATTGGTAAAAATTCTTTTGGGATGAACTTTATGTCATTATCAATCGATAATGTATAAGCTTCATTTTCAATACTGGTTGTAATTAAGAAGTTTCTTAAACGAGCAATCAGTCTTCTTCTCTCACGTTGTTTATCATTATCATGTCTTTCATCACGACCAATTTTAAAAGAATCTTCAATGAATTTTGCATTTATAAGAGTTAATTTTGTGAATTTGATATCATTTGAATTGGTTAATGATGTTAATGATTCAAAATGTTTGGTAAAAGTCTTATGCATCTCTTCAAACATTTCATCGGTTGCAACTAAAAATCCAAGTGAAATTTTACTCAATGGATGATCTAAAGATTCTAAAACTTTCATAAAATTTGGGAAAGTATCTTTTTTGAATGAAGTATCAAATAAGACTAGAACAACTAAATCATTCTCTTCGGAATCAATACCTAATTCTTTATTTTGGAAATAATATCTGTTGATTTTATAGACTGGATTTGAATGAGCTATTGTTTTAAAAACAAAATTTTTATCTTTTAATGATAATTTAGATTGTTCCAATTCTTTTAATTTCAGTTTCAACTCATCTTGTTGTTTTTTCAATTCATCTTCTTTTTCTTGAACGTTTTTTGAATCAGTTCTAAGTTTATCTTTTGATTTTTGTAATTCATCTCTTTCATACTGTAATTCTTCTTTCAATTTCTTACGCAATAACTCATTAACCAAATTCTCAATCTTATGTTTTTCCAACATCTCTGGCGAATTGTTTTGTGTGATTTTAGATGGATTCTGCTCAAAAAATGTTTGCTGTCCTGTACTTAAAGATTCTAAGTATTTGGTCACATCATTGTACGAGACAGAGCCCATTCTTGTCAGGACTAGTACAATTAGCACTAGAACAGGCACTGTGATAGCCAGTGAACGTCTCAGGGTGACCATTATGGGGTGTACTATGACTATCTATAATCAAATTGAATTATGTATATTTAAATATAAGTACCAAAATTATTAAATCGAATTATATTAAATTTTAGCTGCAGGTCGACTTCTTTTAGGAAAAAAAGGCTAGAACTTAAAAGTTAGAACTGGTTACTGAACTATACGAAGTTACATAACAAATGATGTAATTTACAATATTAAGTAATTGATTGCGTAATTAATATGCGTAATATCTTAGTAAGACAAGCCACGTGCAAATCAGTACTCTAAGCACGTGATGCACTAGCCACAACCAATTTTCAAATCAGTTTTAAGGTTTAAGGTTTAAGGTATTTTTTTTATTTATTTATTTATTTACAATCTGAAATTTCGGGAATCGGAATAATAATTTAATAATATTTACAGCAACAAAATCAGCTCAATTCATGTCCAACTACATCCCGGACTCAACTTCCTCTGTTTGTGTTGCGTGCAGGATAAGACGGCGCAAATGTGACCGCAAACAACCCATGTGTTCTGGTTGTGAAGAACTACAAATACCTCCAGAATACTGTATCTTTAGACCAAAAGGTCTAAGATTGAAACTTAAATCTACCAAAGAAACACTAGAAAATGAGCGGGAAACCAATAAATTCTTGTTGAAAGAACAATCTCGACTCGAATCAATTGTACACAGGAAAACTCATTTGAAGAATTTGGATCTTCAAAATCTAATAAATAATAACAACTCAACTGACTCGATTATTAATAATGATATTAATAATAATGAAAACAATACTAATGATAATGACAATAGACACAACAATTTTAACAAATACATACCCACAAAACACTCCTTAATTTTTAAAGCAGTTAGAGAAAATGAATCAAGTTTACTACATTTTGGCCCATTGAGTTGGGCATCTTTATTAATTACTGAAAAAGGTTTAGTTACTGTATGGGATAGTATACTAAGTGTAATGAAACATTTAGCTACAAAATCGTCAGATTCAAAATTGAATAAATTAAAACTTCAAATTTCAAATGATTTAAATTATAAAAAAATTAAAGATGATATAATACAAATTCATTTAGGTATCACTCCATTACAACCAAATAATTTTGAATTTATTGAAAATTTATTAAATGAGATCGAATCTCATTTACCTCCATATAAATTGATTCTAAAATTATTGAAATCTTATTTTATACTAAACAAAGCAACTAACATTCAATTCATTGAGATTGATGAATTATCATTTTATGAATCTTTGAAAACTTTTTTGAAATGCTCAACAAATGGATCTTCAACTTTGAAAATTAGATTACCTTATGAATCATCAAAATTACCACTATTAGCAAGATTATTAGCAATGTTATCACATGTTTTCTTCAATCAAATGGATTTAACAAATACTCAAGAATACAATTTTAACTATCTTTTAATGGTTGATTATTCTGATACTGTGTTATTAACATCAGCAATTTTTTCAAAGTTTAAAAATAAAGATAATTGCTGTATTGAAACTTATTTATCATTTGAATCTTTACAAACTTTGATTCATTTATATCTATTTGATTTTTGTATGCCATATGCTAGAAACATTGTTGGGATGGATGTCTCATATAATTATATGTCAATGAGAAGAATCGTTAGTTTGGCAAAATATTTAAGATTAAATGAAAATATTGATGAGATTTATGCATCATATAGTTCTGGAATAAGAAGAAGTATGAAAAGTGCTTGGTATTATACCGCATTATGTGATTGTGATGGTTCTTTGGAAGTTGGATTGCCAACAAAAATCAGATCTTATGAATTGAAATTAAAATATTTTGATTTTGATCATAAATTTACTGAAGCTGTTGTTACTTTAAATAAAGTAATTGAAAATTTTGATAAAATTAATTTTAAAACTGATAAAATTGAATTCGTTGAATTTATTGAATTTGAATTAATTAAATCTTTAAAAAATTTATTAAATGTTCATTTTGCAACTTTACAAGGTGATTTAGATTTTTTCAAAAATTTTGATATTGCTGATTCATCTCAAGTTTATGCTGTTCAAAGAATTATGGAAACTTTCAGTATTAGATTCACAATATATTCATTAATTGAATTGTTATATAACCACTGTTATAAAAAATTACAACAAGATGGTAATTATAACAATAATTTAACAAGATTTCAACTATTAACAACAAAATACGTTTTTTTAATTTTTAAAATGATGAGTGAAATGATGATTGGATTTCAAAGAATTGCACATCATGAAAATTCTGCAACTTATTCCCCTTTTTCATTTTTAGTTCGTTGTTTTTGGTATGCAAAATTAGCTGTTAGAAGATCTGCTGTTTTTTTAGCTGAATTTTATTTAAATGAACAAGATATATCAAAAGGTTTAATGATGAAATTATTCCATAAAAATAAAAAACCAATATCTACATTGATTGCAAAATTATGTGAATTTGAACCAATTTATAAAACTGAATTTCAATGTAAAGATTATGAAGATTTTGAAATTGATAAATTAGAAAAATTACCCAAATTCATGGAAAAATTTGGAATTTTAAGCGATAAAACTTTTGGAATGATTTTTTTTTCTAAAACTTTGAGTTCAATTAATAAATCAATTGTTAATCCAAAATATAACTTTAATTTTGTTATTACTCATTCTGTGTTTTTTTATATTGCAAAATTTAATGATGCTCATATTCAAGAAATATATAAGTCTTTATTCCCAGAAGATTCAAATGATTTACAAGATGAAAATGATGAAAATGATGTAATACCAGTATTAGATCAACATCAAAAATCTTTAGAATTATTTTTCAAAAAAAAAAAAGAGAAAAATCAAGAAGAATTTAATTTTGTTGAATTTTTTGAAACTTATATTGATACAAGAAGTAATAAGTTTGATTTCCATAATTTTTTTACAACTTCTGGAGATAAACGATGGGATGAAGATGAAGTTGATGTTATGTTAGATAATTATAGAAATATCAATCCAAGGTATGGAAATTCAAATCATATGGATTTTTTTTGAATGAAATTAATGAATATGTGGTGTTCACTGTTTCCCCATAAGTGATATATATATATATATATATATATATATATATATTACTTACATTTGGGGTTGTCCCGTTGAAAAGTACGTTTGAATTATTACTTCTCAATAGGACATACTAACAAACGGAATGCGACACATTAGTAGTACAAAGACTGAGAGATATTGTATGGATAAGCAACATCTCAATATAAATCTTGATCATAGATAACACTAATAACAATGTAATAGCCGTGATTCATTAGACTGCATATTTACAAATTATGTTCTAATATAAAATCAATGATACTAGACATGTTCAATAAACAGGGTGAATTGCAACAATATTTGGACTTCCCCAGCACTTATAAGCAAGTGTTTTTTTTTTTAATGGCTACATGGCATGATAAACCTTCAGTTACTATTCCGTCATATGAAAAGCACTAGTTTGTTTATAAATTTCATATTTCACAAATAAAACACCAATACGTCTGAGTCAATTTTCTGTCTGAAGTCAAACCATATATATTTTTATCAAAGCTTTTATATAGTTTGCAAGTACATCAACTGAATATCGACATATTTTTAACGAGCCGGAGTACCATGAACAAAAAAGACGTGTTTTTTTTTTTTTCAATTCTTCTTCTTTTGTTTCAACATAGTATTCATCAGTTCAAACTTCAAAATTTATCAATCTTTCCAATTCAGCTCTTTTTCAAATGTAAATAAGCAAGAAAAATCCTAATGATTAAATTGATATGTAGTCACAAACGTTGTAGTCTAGTTTCTACATTTATTATCTACAGACTAGAATTCATTGTTTATTGTTTATTGTTCACTGTTCACTCAAGCCTTAAACACCTAGAGTATATCTTGCATGTGTGCCGAATCTTGCATGTACTCGTATTTATTTTTCCGGTGTCAAAAATCACGTGACTATAGTCTAAAATAATTCAAGATTCATCATTCATCTATATTCCAGCAATAGATATTGAAAATCAATCAAGTCATAGTTGAATACTCCATTGACTGAATTAATATTAATTTGCTATTGCTACCAACTATTTAAAGTGTATACCAATCCCTTTAACTAATTTCCATTGAGAAACTAGGGTTTGAATAATATAAGTAATTGTCTAGTAACTAGTTATAGTTACCACAGGAACGTTACCCAATGTTCCCATTATTCTTACCCACACATTAAGTTAAGCTTGAATAACGTACAGTTACTATCTTTACGGACAAGTCTATCAGCTTAACAATCAATATATTATAAACAATATAGATCGAGGTTTTATATTTTAATAATAGTTATACCATGCCTGTTGAGTTTTAAAATTATATAGTTAAAACATATTATTCTGATATATAATATAATAAAATAAAATATTAATTAAAATTTAGACTAGATAAGTATGATGATAAACCTTAACTGCATAAATGAAAGTCTGAAATTATATAAGTTGAAATTATGAATTAATTCAGGAATCATTGTGAGTGGCAACAAGATTTGGGTATCCCCAACATTTATACCCAATCAATTTTGCTAAATAGCATAACCCTTCAGTTTCAATTCCATCGTAACCTTCCCTATTCCAAGTTGTACCAACAGCATAATATGGAGTATGTAAAGCACCTTGTTTATATACTTCAGATTTCACAAATAACACAGCACCACCAACCGAATCAATTTCATAACTTGAATCTAAAGCTGAAGTTAATCCATATTTCTCCAAATTTTCATGTAAAATACGAAGATGAACCGAGTTTTCACCAGGATAAGGTACATAAAAATAGTTTTTATCGTTATCTAATTTATTTAATTCTTCTTCGTTTGGTTTTGTTCTACCTCCAGCCCATGTGTTCCCATCATAATCTTTAAAAACCACTTTGTCATCTGAATTTGTCATATCAACACGAAGTGTAGCAATATCATTCTTTGCTTTCAAAACTATTGGTAAAAATTCTTTTGGGATGAACTTTATGTCATTATCAATCGATAATGTATAAGCTTCATTTTCAATACTGGTTGTGATTAAGAAGTTTCTTAAACGAGCAATCAGTCTTCTTCTCTCACGTTGTTTATCATTATCATGTCTTTCATCACGACCAATTTCAAAAGAATCTTCAATGAATTTTGCATTTATAAGAGTTAATTTTGTGAATTTGATATCATTTGAATTGGTTAATGATGTTAATGATTCAAAATGTTTGGTAAAAGTCTTATGCATCTCTTCAAACATTTCATCGGTTGCAACTAAAAATCCAAGTGAAATTTTACTCAATGGATGATCTAAAGATTCTAAAACTTTCATAAAATTTGGGAAAGTATCTTTGTTAAATGAAGTATCAAATAAGACTAGAACAACTAAATCATTCTCTTCGGAATCAATACCTAATTCTTTATTTTGGAAATGATATCTGTTGATTTTATAGACTGGATTTGAATTAGCTATTGTTTTAAAAACAAAATTTTTATCTTTTAATGATAATTTAGATTGTTCCAATTCTTTTAATTTCAGTTTCAACTCATCTTGTTGTTTTTTCAATTCATCTTCTTTTTCTTGAACGTTTTTTGAATCAGTTCTAAGTTTATCTTTTGATTTTTGTAATTCATCTCTTTCATACTGTAATTCTTCTTTCAATTTCTTACGCAATAACTCATTAACCAAATTCTCAATCTTATGTTTTTCCAACATCTCTGGCGAATTGTTTTGTGTGATTGTAACTGAATTTTGATTAAATGAATAAATTCGTTCATTGCTTAAAAGCTCCAAGTAACTTGAAACATCCCTGTAGGAAACATAGCTAAGTTTAGTGAGGAATAAAGCAAAAATGAATAAGATGGGGCCTATGATCAAAAGCAAACGTCGAATGCTAGCCATGATGTGGAAGATCTAAACTGTATTACTGTATATGAAATGATATAAATATTATCTGGCCACTGATCATTGATGTCTACATTCTTGAATGCTTATTGCTTGAAAATTTATCAATTATTGAGTTTTAATTGATTGGTAACTAAAGATTGAGAGTATAATTAATAAACAACTAAATTCCTTTGAGTCCTGAAGTCTGGATTCTAAGGGCCGTGAGCCTACAGCCCAGTCCTCAAAATGTACCTAGTAGCAGCTTAAAAGCTACCAGTGAATCGCAATGAAATCTGAACTTTGCCCAACGTCTCTATTGATGATTGCACAAATGACAATGCACATGGGACTCCAAACTGTAGATTCCATCAAATCTGCATTCCAAACTTCAATTTTTAATCTAAATTCCAATTTCCTACATACAATTCTCATGATTAAATATGTAGCTAAGTGCACGCTGCAACCTTGCCGTTGGAGTCCTGCAGCTGTATGCGTAGCATTGCGCGGTATTTTACAAAATTCTAGGCTTCGTCAAGTTGGCAGTAGGTGGGCAGTGGGCACATGACCATTGACACATGGGCCCATGGGTCTAGTCTTTATTTCAATTAGACTCTAGACTTCTAAAGTTTATTAAGTACTTTATTTTAATGTTAAACTCTTACCCACACATTAAGTTAAGCTTGAGTAGTAATCTACCACTACTATTATCACGGACAAGTTTAACCTTAACAGTAACTAATTGTAACTTATTAATTTTTATATAACACAACGTTGCAGCCGCAGGTGGTTATGGGCTATAATTATAGTAATAAGATGAGATTAGTACCGTATTAAAACAACAATTAATTATATGTCAGATCCGGTCAACATATGTGGCGTATGCACTAGCCACTTCTTTGTTCCAGCACCATTCCAACCAATAACATTCCACTTTATTACTTGCTTGGTTTGTTGACTCTACAGAGTATAATGCCTGCAAAATCCCCTCTTAACTATAATTATTAGAGCGATTTTGGTAAAAAAAAAATTTGTACATGAGTTTTGAAAAACCCATAGTTTGTATAAGTCTTTTTTTTTTTTTTTTTTTTCCAATATAGAGAAAGGAATTTAAATTTTATACATTCAGAACAATTTTATTAACAGTTAAAAGTTAAAACTTACAGCAATATAGATACTAGAGTGACAACCGATGAATCTATAATGTATATATCACCAGTGAGCACTGAGAATACTTAGCATATGTCACAGACCAATTACTGGTTATATGTTGCTACAAGATTCTGATATTAGATTCAATTTGAGAGCTTAAGTACGTGAGAAAACTACTGTAGTGTGAAGTTATAAAATCTAGTGTCGCCCGTTTGAGTCAATGGTCAATGGCCATGATTGTTCATTGGTCATGTTAGTGAAAAGTAATATGATGTATATTGTAGTACTGATTATTAGGAGTTAATATCCAACTAGTTAGTATACTTGTCGACTTTCAATTGTAAAATATTCTAAGGAACCCAGACTCCACATTCCAAATTGTCATTGTACAATTTAAAACCGTAGTTTCCTTATACAACAAAATATATATGAGAACTGAATATATAAAATTTTTACAGCAAACTAGCACGTCTTATAACGTGACTTGAGAAGTATAAAATACTATATTCCAGGATCTCATGCTCTCAAGTTTTATAATAAGATCATACATATTTATTGAAATTTTTATAGTTTCTAAAACAAATCTAGCAATTCATTGGAGATTTTCTCATTATCATTATTGTTCTTACTTCTTGTATTGGAGTTGGTGTTTGTACTAGAAGAGTTAGATGACAAATTGGTTGAACTAAATAAATCATTTAATTCATCAAGAATATTAATTGATTCATTTTTATTTACCTCATTTGAATTATCTTCATCTTCAAAATCTAATAAAGTTTCTTTATTTGTAATTTGTATTTTAATATCTTTAATTTTTTGAATTTTAGTAAATTTAATATTTTTAGATTCACCAATTGTGAAAAACACCGAGTTTAATGTTGATAATTCTTTAATTAAAAATTCCAATAAATTTGGTGGAAAATATGAAATAGTATTATCAATTTCCTGGAAGTTTGTTAAAATAATTTTTTCATATTCTGAACGATCAAAACTTAAAATTCTTTTATAATAATAAATCAAATCTTTAATTTCAATATTTTCATATTGATCAATATTATTGAAAATCAATTCAATATAATTTTTCAAATTAACACCTCCACTTCTAACATATATCTTAACAATAGAATAAATTAACGTACTTTGAACTTGAACATCATAATCTTTAAAATTTTCCACATATTCTCTCAATTTATATGAAACTCCAGATACATTAAATTCACCTAAAACCCAAATCAAACTTGAAATTGATTCATTTTCCGTTAAGAACTCTTGATTTTGAATTATAGTTGGAATAATGCTTTGATGTTGACCAGGTTGACTTCTTAATAAATCTTTTAGTGACACAACAACTTGATTATAAAGCTCACGCTCATTGATTAAATTGATTAAAATTTCAACTGATTTATTAAAAAATTTTGGTAATTTGATACCAATTTGAGAAATTGCAATAACTGCTCTTTTAACAAATTCTAAATCAAATTCAAATCCATATTCTTTCAATTCATTCAAAATCAAACTTGAATTTTGTTCATTACTCAACCTAACTATAATTTCAATTTTTTCTAGTTTCAAGTACAAAGGATCATTAAATCTAACAAAAAATACTCTGAAATAATTCGATAAAATTGTTGGATATTTCTCAACAATAATTCTGATGTTTCTTATTGCAACATATTGAACTTCTGGAGGGGTTGATACCAAAGAAACTAATGGAGCTGATAATTTTTTCAATAAAGCTTGATCTTCATTTAAATTATTGAATTTACCTAAGTTGTTCAAAATGACTTTGATCGATGACAACACCACAGAAGGATTTGAGTGTTGTAATTGAGGAACAACTCTTTCAATGATATTATTAGATTCTTCAGAATTAACTGGTTCATATTCTGCCAATTCAGTCAAAATTGCAATTCTCCCCCATTCAGTACATTCATTTAAAGCAACTAGAAATTTTTGTAATAAATCTGGAGTGATTTTTAAGACTTCTAAAGAAGGATCAGTTTCATGAATTTCAGATAATGCACTTATTGAATTTGCAACAACCATTGGATTTGAATCTTCAACCAAAGATTTTAATTTATCTAAAAACCCATGTTCAATACAAATCTCTTTATTCAATTCAAACAATTTAGCAACACAAATAACAGCAGTTTTACGAACATAAGGGTTTTCATCATTTAAAGTTCTTGTTAATGGAACTTGCATATAGTCTATCATTTTATCAACACGGATACAACCCATTGTTCTGATTGCCAACGCTCTAACCAAAGGATTTGGATCTTCCGTATCTTGAACAAATGTGTTGACAGCCAAAATTGTTAACTCTGGATTAGTTTTAGCATAATTCATCAAGTATAAATAAACCAATTTTTTCTGTTTTAAATCATGGGTGGCAATGTTTTTAAGAACATCTGGAAACAACGCACTGACATCCTTCCCCACCGTCATTGCAGCAATAACCTGTTTGATTGCGTCCTTACGTTCATTAGCGTATTGGGAAACAAGACCAGCACGAAGTTCAAATGTTTCACCTTTTTTAGGCGCTTGAAACAGTTTCTTGATTTTCTTTTCAATGGAAGACATTTTTTAGCCGGATTGCAAATTGTTTAATTCCAGCAATTTCAATTTTCAATTCCTTGTTTGTTGCTTGAAAATGGTTGCAAAACAATCACAAAAAAAATCACGATGAATTGACTGGATTGTTGGTTTGTAATTTCAGATTTATTTTGATTTCAATTTTAATTTTCAATTTTAATTTTCAATTTTCTTAAATTTCGAAAAACGGATTTTTCTTTCTCTTTTTTGGAAAGATTTTTGCTCAAGAATCATTAGATAACTTACCTAAAGTAGAAGTATTGACGAGTTTTTAGCAAAAAATTTCCTAATTTAGTATATTTGGCGCTTGTTTTCAGATTTCAATTCAATTAAAACTATTTTGAACGAAACGATTTTTAGCTAGCAAAGTAACCACAAAACAATGCCAATTGATTTGTCTCTGCAGAGAATCCAGCTGCTATTGAAGAAACTGGGGAATCCTCATTTTAAATCTAATTTTGTACACATTGCTGGTACAAATGGCAAAGGTTCTATCTGTGCTTATGTCTCCACGATTCTTAGCACCTGTTATCTAGGATCCAAGATAGGGAAGTTCACTTCTCCACATTTAGTGGACCGTCATGACTGTATCAGTTTGAATAACGTTGCTGTGTCACAATCCAAGTTTTCACAAATTGAAAATGAAATTTTGAAGATTAATAAAGAGTTTGGAATAGGAGCTACTGAATTTGAAATATTGACATCCACTGCCTTTCAGATATTTGCATTAGAGAAGGTAGATTTGGCAGTCATCGAAGTAGGACTTGGTGGGAGATTAGATGCCACAAATGTCATTGAAAACGCTGAATTTGGAGCAAATAATGAAATTTTGAAGAAAGGTGTGTTATGTACTGGTATTGCTAAGATTGGTTTAGATCATGAAAATATATTGGGTTCTACTTTGAAAGAGATTGCATTTGAAAAAGCGGGAATTATCAAAGCGGGAATTCCCAATGTTGTTGATGGAACTAATGATCCAGAAGGTTTGAAAGTTGTACAAAAGAAATGCGAGGAAGTTGGAGCCAAAAATTATCCTGTTATTTCTACAAGTAATTTGATATTAACTTCATTTGGTGTTGTTGATAGAAAAGTTTCCCCACTGAAAGGTAATTATCAGTTGCAAAACTTATCAGTGGCATTGAAAATCATTGATATTGTTTTCCCATATTTGAAGGCAACAGCACCTTTGTCCAGTTTGAACTTTTCATTGGAGAATATAAAGAAAGGAATAGCGAACATTTCATGGCCAGGGAGACTACAAAGTTTAGATTTTAAATTTGATAAAAACTCAAAATCAATCCCTGTTTTATTAGATGGCGCCCATAACGGTCAAGCTGCTAAAGAGCTATCTGATTACTTACAACAACATCACAAAAAGGACGGCATTACATTCATAATAGCAGTAACAAAGGGTAAGGATCTGCAGCCGCTATTGTCACATTTATTGAAACCTCAGGATAGAGTTATAAT
The DNA here is from genome assembly GCA_030570535.1 of Starmera pachycereana. Classification (NCBI taxonomy): domain Eukaryota; kingdom Fungi; phylum Ascomycota; class Saccharomycetes; order Phaffomycetales; family Phaffomycetaceae; genus Starmera; species Starmera pachycereana. The sequence goes on from JAJLVW010000058.1 coordinate 36,077, forward strand.
CACCAAGTTTGGAGATGTTGATGGCATGCCTTGGGTACAGCCAAATGATCCATTTGAATTGAAAGAAGAAATTTTAAAGTATAGTAACAAGGTTGAAGTAGAATCAGACTTCAAGCAGATATTCTTCAAAATAAATGAAAAAGAAAATGTGGTTATATGTGGTAGTTTATATTTGGTTGGTGAGATATTGAGACTACATCGTTCAAATAGTGAATAAATCTGTAAAAATAAAAATAAAAATAAAAATAGTGGGTTTTTCCATCTGTGAACCATGGACTGTAATAACTTTGCCATCAATACATTCAAGTAGCATTGTGTCTGTAAATTAAAATAATTTTACATCACTTACTAACATTAAAATCTGTGAAATTCGATTTTCTGTACATATAATTTTTTCTTCAAATATAAAAATAATTCCAATATTAAAGTATCAAATCGACTTTCACAAATGTTTCCTGTTCGTCGTGCTGCACTTTCAGCAAGTCACAAAACACCATTGCTGGTTAAGAACACATCAAAATCATTTATAAGAGCAGCCTCTTTCCAACAACATGCAAGACAGCCTTCAAGAGGAAGTTGGTTCAAAACATTTCTATTGGTAACTGGGACACTATCTGCTGCTGGGTTTGCAGCTTGGTGGGTCTACTGGCCACATCACACATTTCCATCATCAGTTGCTAAGATCTTGCGTAAAGGGCTATACGCAGAAAGCAAAAAGGGAAACCATAATTATAAAGAGGCTTTAAAATACTATTTAGAGGCTTTAGCTGAGGCTGATAAGTTACAAGTTGATCCATTGAGTGATGAATATACAGGGGTACAACTAAAAGTTGCTGAGATGTTTGAGAAGATGTCGTTAACTAGAGATGCCATTATGATTTATTCTGAAATAGCATCTGGTTATTTGGATGCTTTAACTACACCAGGTAAAGTCCCTGAATCTATTAGACCTCATATGATACAAAAAGATTTAAGAGTTGTTATCAAATTGACTCAATTGAATGGTAATGATCCAAATATGTCTAAAATGTTGTTAATGACACATTTTATTTTGGCCCAAGAAGAAGTTGCTAAAAAGAATAAAATTGCAAGAAAATTGATAAATAAAGAACATAAAGAGTTGTTACATAGAAAGGAGGAAGATCCTTTTGTTGATCATTATGATTACAAACTAGAATTGACAGATAACTCGGCTTTAAATATTGATGATCAGAAACAAATTGAAAAATTATTTAAAAACAGAGAAGCTTGGGAACCATTCCGTGATGAACTATTTAACGCCAGAGATTTGTATGGAGCTTTGTGTCTAACTACTGGGGATATTAAAAGTGCAACTCGTACCAAAATTGCCACTACAGAATGGATGTTGAATGCAGATTGTGATCCTGGCGAAATTTTATTTTCTCAAACTAACTTAGGTTCTTTAATGTATTTACAAGCCGAAGAATTTGAAGCAAAAGAGTTAAATAGCCAGAAAGAAAAGAATACCGAGAAAATGGTGGAAGTGAATCGATTACAAAAGGAAAAATGTCTTGAATTGGCTCAGAAGTGTTATCAATCAGTTTTGAATTTTTCCAAACAATTACCAGCTCAATTACGTCGTGAAAGAAACGTCGAGGAGTCAATTGCTTTGTCTACTTATGGATTGGGTGTTGTAAGTTTACACAAACGAGACTTAGGGACTGCTAAAAACTTATTAAGAGAAGCTAGATTAAGGGCTAAAGGTGCAGGATTTGATGATTTAGTTGTCGAATCTGAAAAAGAGTTGGAGAAACTGGACAAAGAAATCGAATTCCAACAAAATAAATTAACAGTTACTGAATCTCAACCAGAGGACATCCATTTTGAAGTTCAAGTGGCCAAACAGCACTGATTTCTGAAACGGTATCATCATTTATTTATCTATTCAATATGTAAATAATGGAAAATTGAAATACACATAAGATATTACGCCATAACTTCCCAATATAGCAATAATCTTGGTTTTCCGAATTTTTTTTTTTCTAGCAAAAAGTCTTGCCAAAACTACCAAAAACAGAAAACAGTTCACAAAACGTCTATAAAGTTTTTCAATATTTCACGAACTATTTAATGTTTATGATTTGATCATTTGTTCTCAGTAAAGTTGTACAGAATCAGGTGGGACGATAAGAATGGCTTACAAAGTTCTGAAACAATCCAATGTTCTGCTGAAAGCAGCTAACACGTCATGGAGAGCCTTCTCGTGTTCCAGGGTGTTGAAAAACAGAAATCAAGAAGAGATTTTCTCGAAATCCATACCCATTAGTGAGGAAAAGAAAGCAAGCGATTCCACTAGTCCAATCAATCATGATAATGAGCTTATCAGAAAAGTGTTTGATGATGAAACTTACTGGCAAAATTTCAATAGAAGTCGAAGTCCATTAGGTTTATCCATGTTTACAGAAAGTGAAAATCAAGATCAAGATATTTCAGGTTTATTTCAAAACCCATATTTAACTTCACCATCTGGATTGCATAAGTTTTGTGATGTTTCCATCGAAAAATCACAGAAGATTGTGGAGCAATTACTTACTGATAAATCTCCTGAAGGTTTAAAATCATTCATTTTAAACCTAGATAAATTAAGTGATACACTTTGTCGTGTTATTGATTTAGCTGAATTCATTCGTGCTGCTCATCCACGATCAAAATATGTTGAAGCTGCACAAGAAGTTCACGAGAAAATGTTTGAGTTCATGAACGTCTTAAATACTAATGTTGAATTGTATGATGTTTTATATTCAATTTTGAATAGTAAAGCTGAAGAATTAGGCCTAAGTGAAGAAGAAATTCAAGTTGGTAAAATATTATTAGCAGATTTTGAAAAATCTGGAACCAATATGGCACCTGATGCTAGAAGTAATTTTATTGAACTTTCTCAAAATATTGCAGTTTTAGGCCAACAATTTTTAATTGGATCTGATACCCCAAGATATCAAGAAATTGAAATTGATAAAGAACAGTTAGAGAAAGTTGGAGATACAAATTTAATAAAAGAAATTAAAGCATTACAATCAAAGTTCTCATTTACTTCTAAAAACTACAAGATTCCATTATCTGGTCCACTGCCATATTCAATTTTAAGACTATGTAAAGATGCTAAAATTCGTGAAAGAGTTTGGGTCGGTTTACACAGCACTACAGATAGACAAGTTAATTTACTTGAAGGTCTTTTGAAATACAGAGCAATCTTAGCTCATAATATGGGTAAAGAAAGCTTTGCTGAATATCAGTTAGATGGTAAAATGGCTAAAAAATCAGAGTTGGTTTATAATTTCTTGGAAAATTTAGCGAAAGAAACTGCACCATTGGCTATTAGAGAGTTAAGTTCTTTAGCCACGCTGAAGAAACAAGAGCTAAAACAAGAAGATTTAGAGTTATTACCTGAAGATATTGCAGATTATTTAAAGCCTTGGGATAGAGACTATTATGGCTTTAAATTAACAATTCAAAAAAGATCTTCGAATCATGAGCAAATCTGCTCGTATTTCTCATTGGGTGTTGTAATGCAGGGGCTCTCAAATCTGCTCAATAAGATTTATGGAATTCAATTGATTCCAGAAAATGTTAAGAATGGAGAAACTTGGGACAAATCTATCAGAAGATTGAATGCTGTTAGTGACACTGAAGGTCTATTAGGTGTGATCTATTGTGATTTTTTCCATAGAAGAGGTAAAGCTTCTAACCCAGCTCATTTCACTGTCTGTTGCTCAAGAAATATTTATCCTGGAGAAACTTCAGAAGATTTAAAATTATTCCAGTATTCAACAAATTTATTAACTAACGAGAAATTTCAATTACCAGTTATTTCAGTGATTTGTAATTTTGAATCAAATTCAAGTATTGATAGATGTTTATTATCATTACAAGAGGTTGAAACATTATTTCATGAAATGGGTCATGCAATGCATTCAATGTTTGGTAGAACTAAATTACAAAATTTAAGTGGAACAAGATGTGCTACAGATTTTGTTGAATTACCAAGTATTTTAATGGAATTTTTTGCTAAAGATGAAAGAGTTTTACAAACATTTGCAAGACATTATTTTACAGATGAACCAATTTCATTAAATTTATTAAGATCATATCAAAAAGAATCAAGTTTCTTAAAACATACTGAGAGTTATGCACAATTGAAAATGGCAATGTTAGATCAAGAATTACATTCAGGTTATGTTTTAGACACTCAATTCAATTCAACAAAAACTTATCATAGGTTAGAAAGATCTTTGAAATTATTTAGAGATGATAGATCCAACTGGCAAGGAAGATTTGGACATTTGTTTGGATATGGAGCAATGTATTATACATACTTATTTGATAGAGCAATTGCCACAAAAGTATGGGAACATTTATTTGCTAAAGATCCATTGAATAGAGATAATGGAGAGAAATTTAAAAATAAAGTTTTAAAATTTGGAGGATCAAAAGATCCATGGAAATTAGTTGGTGATGTTTTAGATCAACCAGAATTATCTAAAGCTGATTTGAAAGCAATGGAAATCATTGGAGAAACGAAATTACATGAATAATCAAGTACTTCTAAATAGATATCATATTAGAATTTTACATGATTTGTAGAATACCTTTTTTAAAAAACTTTTTTTTTTTTTTTACTTTATATTAAAACTTATTTAATTTTTCGACCAAATTATCAACAAATAACTTATTGAGAAGAGGTCATGACTTGCCAGACACGGATGACAGAGTCAGTGTAACCAGCAAATAAGTTTTGACCATCAGCGGACCAGGTTAAAGAAATAGCTTCTGGTTCTCTAGCTTTAGAAGAAACAGTAGCAAATTCTGGTTTCAATTCATCAACTAAAACACGTTCTTGTAAGTTGAAAACTTTGATGGAAGAAGCAGTAGCAGCAGTTAACCAGTATCTGTTTGGAGAGAATGCTAAAGCGTGGACTTCATCACCAGCATTTAAGGTGTATAACATTTTTTTAGCATTTAAATCCCATAAAATGATTGAACCATCTTTACCAGCAGAAGCAACTAAAGTTCCATCTGGGGAGATGGTGACGGTAGAAACGTAACCAGTGTGACCAACAAAGTCAGCAGTAAGGGAGTAGTTGTTTAAATCCCAAGACTATTTAAATTGTTAGTATGAAACTCCCAAGCATAAAAGAAACACAGTTAGAGTTTGTTTCAATTATTTGATAACAAAGTTATGGTTTTAAATCAGCGATCTTGGTGATTATATATGTCTCATTCGAGGCAGATAGGCCCCGTCTGAAGTAGCAAATAAAGTAACATCATTTAAAAAACATAATCAATGAAATCAAATTCAATTTGGAAAAAAGCCTAAAATATTGTAACCATTGAAATTTAAATGGTTAGCTAAAAAAAAAAAAATACTCACTTTAACTAATTTATCCCAACCAGCAGAGATAACAACGTTTGATTCTTCTGGAGAGAATCTAACACAAGAAACCCAGTCGTTATGACCGGTTAAGGTGGACATACAGTTACCAATGGTGTTCCAAAGCTTGACGGTTTTATCTCTTGAAGCAGAGACAATTTGTCTTAAGTTTTGAGCAATAGACACAGATAAGACATCACCTTGGTGACCAGTGAAAGTTTTGGTAGATTCACCAGTTTCCAAGTTCCATAATCTTAAAGTTCTATCCCAAGAAGCAGATAAAGCAAATAAACCATCTGGGGAAATGACAGCATCTTGGATGATGTGGGAGTGACCTTTTAAAGATCTTTGAGCAACACCGTATTGTTGATCATCACGGGTTAATTTCCAGGTGATTAAAGTTTTATCTCTGGAAGCAGATAATAATAAATCTGGTTGAGCGGCGGAGGTGGCTAAAGCAGTGACCCAACCGTTGTGACCTTGTAAGGTACCTCTTAAAACTAAAACTTCTTTACCGGACATTGTAAACTGATAAACTTGATGTTGTTAATGTTGGATTAAGACAATTTTTCAGATGAAAATTAGTGAAAAATGTCAGTCTGTTCAGGGAAAAAAAAAAAAAAAAAAATCAAAAATCATGAAGTGTGGTGCTTAGCAATTTGTGCTGCGCATACCGTAATAATTAGTTAAGGACCAGACTTACACAGAGCAATGTTAGGTGTCGCAGTAAAAATGAGACTGTGACTGTTATTTGGTGTTTGGGTGGAAACGCAGCAACAGCCCGAGCAGTACACACGTGATCCACATAAATCAAATAACCCTAAAGGAGAAGTACATCGAATGATGAAACTCGATTGAGCTTTGATCTTTGATGAGTAGTGAACAAAACCGTTTCATGTGTGGAATGAATGTTTGAATGAACATTGAAGGGAATGTTCAATGCAATGTGTACAGGTGACAGGAGTGAAACTCAAAGGATTTTTACCTAGAGTGGTATAAATAGTAGTAAGTACTAGGAATGTCGCGGCGATGATTAAGTATTTCACCTAGCTAACGTGTTACAACTTACGTTGACGTAGAATTATAATGTGTCTAGATTCTCAGTTGTTCAAGTTCATATCGATGCTAATGATCTGGATTCTGAATTTAAGTGAATTTCTTATCTTGGATAATTCCACGATTCAAAGGATTAAGTTACACGATTTGGAGCATTAATGTTTCAAGTTTATCGTTAGCAGTAAAAGTGTTTCATTTTGTTGGTTCAAACATTCAGTTTTAAACTTTTTTTTCAATTCCGGTACTTTTTCTATACAACTGTCAAGAATTCCGGAAATGATTTTCTAATTTTCTAATATCAAAATTTTAAAATCATGAAATTTCAACAAAAAAAAAACAGTGAATTCTTATATCCAAAGCAGCACAAATGAGTCAAGGGCAGCACCCATACGTGAAAGAGCGTTTAGAATCACTTTACAAGATTGACACCACTTTAGTGTCAATAATAAATGATGCTTCAGCTACATTAACAAACTTAATTGAATTGAAGAAAATTAAAGAAGAAGATTCTAATGATGAGATTGAACAACAATTTGAGAAAAATATCAGTAGTTTTTTTGCAAATGTGAACTCTGTTTCAGATAGCTTGAAACAAGAGATTATTAAGTTTGATGAAAGAGTTGGTAAAGTTGATTCAAATGGCATTACACTATTACCAATTAATATCACTAAAAAATCTACATGGGTTGGACAAGAAAAATTAGAAGCACAATTGAATATAATTGATTCATTATATGAAGGAGAAGAAGAAAAATAAAAACAAAAAATTAAGGGTTGGAATAAAAATAACCAATTAAAAACCCTATGATACCAGCAATCAAAGCATGAGTTAAGATTCTAATCCAATTTTTACCGTTAACTTTACCTGTACGATTAAACCAAATTTTTGGTACTAAGATCCATTTCAATAAATTCTTATTAAATTCATTCATTGGAGGATATTTTGAATTAAAAATTGGTTCAATCCAATAAGGTTGATCCATAACTGCTCTTTCATGAGTGAAAGTTTCAAAAGAATGAATACCATGATATTTCCCATACCCTGATTCACCACAACCACCAAATGGTAAATTACTAATTCCAACATGAACCATACCATCATTAAATAAAATTGCACCTGATCTAATTCTTGATTCAATTAATTTTTTTTGTTTTGAATTTGTTGTGTATGCATATAATGCTAATGGAGTATCATGATGGGTTTGAATTTGAAGTAAAATATCTTCCAAGACATCATATTTGATAATTGGTAAAATTGGACCAAAAATCTCTTCAACCATTGAAGAATCATTAAAATCAACATCAATTAATAAATGAGGTGGAATATATAAATCTTTTGATTCTGTTGAAGATGAAGAAAAATTGTTATCTAAATGATAAATTTTAGAAGCATTTGAAGTGTTAATAATATTTAATAATCTTTTAAATGAACGTTGATGAATAATATGAGTGAATTTTTTAGAATTGATATCTGGATAAAATTGAATCAAATATTTTTTCAAGAAATGAATTAAATTTTCAAATTGAGAAGAGTGAACCACAATATAATCTGTAGCAACACAAACTTGACCAGCATTTGAAAATTTTGAAAATAAAATTCTTTTAACAGCAATTTCTAATTGAGATAATGATAAATTTTCAGTTATAATTACAGGAGATTTCCCACCTAATTCTAAAACCACTGGAGTTAAAAATTTACTTGCTTTTGAAGCAACAATTCTACCAACAGTTCCATTACCTGTATATAAAATTTTATCAAATTTATGATTTAATAATTCAGTTGTTTGTTCAATTCCACCATTAATTACAGAAATTATTTTTGATGGGATATTTGATGAAATAATATCAGTTAAAATTGAACTTGAAAAAGGAGTTAATTCAGAAGGTTTTAAAACCGCTGTATTACCACCAGCAACTGCACCAAATAATGGTTGTAAAGATAATAAAAATGGGTAATTAAAAGGTGAAATAATTAAAACAACACCTAATGAAGATCTTTTAACTTTTGTTCCTGAAAACATGAATGGTAATGGAATTGATGAAACAGATTTGGGTTTTGACCATTTCTCTAAATTTTTAATGATATTTAATAAGTCAGAATAAATAACTGCCAATTCAGCAACTTCAATTTCAGATTCTGGTTTATTTAAATCTTTTTGTAAAGCAAATATGATATCTTGTTCATTATCTTTAATTGCAAAATATAAATTTCTTAAGATGTTTAATCTATTTTCAATTGAATC
>JAJLVW010000058.1:44864-69285 GCA_030570535.1 Starmera pachycereana
AAAAAAAAAAAAAAAAAAAAAGACAGATGAACGAGTGTATTTAGATTTAAATAGATGCAAAAATGAAGGGACACTGAATTATAAACAAAAGGGCACAACTGGAAATTCCATCCTGATTTCTATGATTTTCCAATCTTTCCATGATTTCCAATATAATATGTAGATATATGATAGTGATGATAATGGTTATATAATATAGAATAGAACTTACACTTCTGCAGAAGGACCAGGGAATGATTCAAGAGAAGGAGAAGAAGGAGAGTCTTCTTTACCGGCTAGACCGAACAAGTGGTCTCTTGCTTCTCCAGAGACAGTGGCCACTATTTCATCGTTAACTAGAACGTAACCAGTGCCAGCAGCATTGTCAGAGAAGACAGTTGAGTAGTTTGAGCACAAAGGCGACTTGACGAATTCCTCGTAGCCTTGATATGTGGTGAGTTCGACTGGGACTGTTTGTGTTTGTGACATTGTATAGTTGTTATATAATCAATCAGTTAAACAGTATTAAGAAAGGAGAAGCTGTGCTTTATATATCAGCAAGATAAGAATTGAGTTTGTGTTAGAATTAATCAGGATTCAGGATAATCAAGAGACAGATTGCTTTCTAGAGGATTCTGTTTGATGTCATTAGTAATTGTAGTAGGCTGTAGCTATCCAGACGGATGATTCACTTTGTGCTTCAGATTTAGCAACTAGTAGCAGACTGCAGTCAACTGATAAGTTAGTTTAGTTAGTAGATGGATCATACTAGTAGTACTTATGAGATATAATAGTGGTAGTCTATACAGTGAATAATAATACTGTAGAGGGGTGACTCGTGACACAATATTGCTTATTACTAGGACTGAAAAGGCAGCAGGGATCAGCTTGCTTTGTCAGCCATTAACAAAGTTCCAGCTGGATGGCATCCTGGCATGTTTACAATGAAACAACCGTAAGAATGATCATTGATTGCACAGGCACAGAAGAGGTTCATTTGCAGTGCAGTCTGGAATCTGGATACTAACTTCTAAGTTATGTATTTGTACGTTGTCACTTGATCTCCTTTTCAAGAAAATAAATTAATTAACAACTTACAACAACTTACAAGCACAGGAAACCTCAAATTCAACGCACCGCGTCGCGAGCAGCAGAAACACACATAAAGACACGTCCACAAATGCGTCAATCTTTTCTTTTGACACCCTTGAATTACTCTGATTATCGATCCAACATATCACAACTAACATTAAACTCTGTGCTCCTCTAATCAACTTTCAAAATTCAAACAAACGCCCTGTCTGCTGTCTAGAACTCTAATCTCACAGATCACCTTTTCTTTTCTTTCCTCATCTATATAAACATGAAATCCCTCTGAAACATTAGATACGATAAATCATTTAATTCAATACATTTTAAAAACAATTCCGATACTGGTTAAATATCTGCTATATATAATACCCACAACAACTCTTCATAGTTAGACACAAGATATCTTTCATTTCTTTGAATTCAATCACTCATTTTTACTACTTCAATTTAATTCATTTCAATTCATTCATTAAACTATGAAATACTCAACTTTACTCCAGTTGTTAACCATTACAACCTCCTCAACTCTGGCTCAACCGTTGAATCATCAACACCATGTTCATAGACGTGAAGCTCAAGCTCAACCAGATCCAGCTATAGTCACAGTAGTTGTCACTCAAGTCGTCAACGCTGCTCCTCCTACAACTACTTTAGCTCCATCAAATCAAGTGTCTGTTGTTGGTGTTGATCAAGTTGCTCCTCGTGCTACTACTCAAACTGCTGCTGCTCCTGCTCCTGCTCCTCCATTGAACAGAGTTTCTTTGATTGGTGTAAATCAATTAGTCGGTTCAAATAATCAAGCTACCACTACAACCACACAACAAGCTCCTGCTGCTACTGAACCCCATTCTCATCAATCTCCAAATTTAGTTGGTCAATCAGAAGTCTCTCCACCTGCTTCTTCAGAAACAACAACCTCTCAAATTAAACAAGATACCCAAGCTACTGGTGGTGTAGCTCAACTTGCTACTGGCGCAAAAGGTATAACTTATTCACCTTATGCAAATGATGGAACTTGTAAATCTGCTGAAACAGTCAAATATGAAATTGATAAATATCTATCAGGTTTTGAAATTATTAGAATCTATGATACAGATTGTAATTCAGTGGCAAATGTTCTTGCTGCTAAATCTCCATCTCAAAAAATATTTGCTGGTATTTATTACCTAAATAACATTGAAAATAGTGTCAAAATCATTGCTGATGCTATTACATCTACTTCTTCTTCATGGAATGACTTTTATACAATTTCTGTTGGTAATGAATTGGTTAATGATGGGAAGGCTTCCACTACTGATATTGGTAATGCTGTTTCCACTGCAAAAGCTGCATTATCTGCTGTTGGTTATACTGGTACTGTTGTTTCTGTTGATACTTTAGTTGCTGTTCAAAACAATCCAGTTTTATGTCAATATTCAGATTTTATTGCAGTTAATTCTCATCCATTTTGGGATGGTCATGTCGCACCATCAGATTCTGGTGATTGGTTAGCTAACAACATTGCAAATATTAAATCTATTTGTGGTGGTTCAAAAGAAGTTTTGATTACTGAAACTGGTTGGCCAACTCAAGGTCAAACTTATATTAATGCTGTTCCTTCCAAAGAAAATCAATTTTTAGCTGTTAAATCTTTGGTGGAAAAAGTTGGTAATGATATTTGTTTATTCACAACTTTCGATGATTATTGGAAAGATGGTGGTTCATATGGTGTTGAAAAATACTGGGGGATTTTTGAGTAAATTTCCAGCTTTTGATTTAATGACTTGCATCGTTCATTGATTGAACAATTTTTACAATTTCTTATGTTCCCTCTTTTTTTTTTTTCATATATTTTTGTTGATATTTTGTACTATATTTTCATTCATGATATTTCTACTTTGACGTTTATATTATAATATTTCCATTCGTTTATTATTTTTTAATTGATGTACTGACAATTTTTTTAATCAATTTGTAGCATTCAAGCTTTCATTTTTCTTCAATTTAAACGCCATATAAACAGCACTATGACCAACAGTACCAACCCCATTAATCCCGTTTCCTGGTTGTTCATCAAAATCATCTTCATCAATAGTATCTATCCTACGTTTACTTATTCTATTTAATCTTTCAAATACTAAATCAGGCTCGATTCTATGAACAACATTTACACTTGGAGATCTAAACCAAACTATTGGTCCCACTGGTGGAATTTCTTGTGTGATTCCTTCTAAACGGCGTCTGTTGTTCTGTGAATCCATACGAATCAATCCTGCACTTGAGTTACCAATGTTAAATGGTAAAATATATGATGTGGCTGATGGTCCAGGAATATAATTTGATACTGCGTGATGTATTGGTCTTGGTGGTTGATAATTATATTGTTGTGGATTCATGTATGGTGGCTGTTGATGATGATGAGGTGGTGGTGGAATGAATTGTTGTTGTTGAGGTTGTTGTTGTTGTTGTAAATGGTGAGGTGGTGGCATGAACTGTTGTGGTGGGAATGGTGGCCCACCCATACCACCTGGTGCTTGATTGAATTGTGGCCCATTTAAATTATTCACAGCTCTGTTTTGAGTAATTGGAATCAATGCTGGTGCTGTTGGTGGATCATTTGGTCTAATAATGTATTTTGGACAATTTCTACTTGTTGAATATTGACCTAAATCATCACTTTCGTCAATACCTCTTAAATAAACACCTCCATATAATGGAGGTGCATTTGGTGCACCAATTTTCGGTTCTGGAATCGGCATATCAATTGTTGCATTCGATGGCAATAAATGTTTGATTGGTGATTCAATTTTTTTGAAAATTCGAAGATTTTGAAATTGTGTAATTGGATCTTCATGATCTCTAACTTCATCTGGTAAACAAGCTCTCCATGTTCTGATTTTATTAAAATTCTTATCATTATCATTATATCTATATTCACAAATGAATAACGGTCCTTCATATGGAATTGCTGGATCACCTCTTTGATAACGTGTGAAATATGCAACATAACATTTACCAATAATTTCTTCGGCTAAATGATCTCTATATTGTCCACTTTTAACAACTTCATTCTCATAAAACAATCTATCAACTCTATGAACAGTTTGTTCTGGTCTTAAATACCAACAAACATTGACCCATTTTTTACCATCATCCGTTTGCCAAATTCTAAATAATTGTGCAACTGTTGGTTTAGTTGGATCATTTGGATTGTTAATTAAAACCCAATCACCAATTTTATATAATGCTCCATTTATCTGTAATTGATCTAATGGGATCTTTGATGATTCATTTGCCATGTAATCAGAATCTGGTCTTTTCAATTCAGCCTCTAATATTCTATTAAAAAATTGATCTAATTTTGTAGCAAATTTATAAATTTTAGAACCTTCTTCATTATAATATTTAGCATTACCAAAAATCAATTTGATATCAACTTGAAATGCTGGAACATCCTTATATTTTCTTTGTTTAATTTTTTTTCTAATCTCATCAAAGGACATTGGTGCTTGGATTGCACGGTAATAATCCGGATATTCTCTTGCATCTGGTAGTCTATCAAATGGTAGATACATTAGTTCTCCTGTAACAGGATCTCTTTCTCTTTTTAAACTTCTCAATATGTTTTTTATACGTTGTTCAAATGGTTTATCGATAACTGGAGGTCTTCCTCTTTTCAAAGAATGGTCTTTAACAGGCGTACTAGCTTTACTGATACTATACTCACTGCTGCTGTCTCCACCTGCACCCAAATTTGGAGTGCTGCTTCCAATGTTCAATTTTAGTTTTTTAGTCATTTGTCCCATATTAATTTTATTTACACTAGCTGCATCTTCAGTGAAGCCTAAATCTAATTTAATTTCTCTTTCACTGATTTTAGGATATGATACATCAGAGTAAGACCTTTTCAACTTAGGAATAACCTGCGTCGTGACAAACTTGTTTAGAATTTCTGCACAGTTATAAACATAGGAGCCTTTTTCATTATAAGTCTGTGCATTTAGCACCATAATAACCAAATCACGAATAAACTCGTTTGGTGAGCCATACTCGCTAATCTTCTTTCTAATAATGTTCAATGTGGTTGGTGTACGAATGATGTGGTAGTAGTCTGGATATAGTTTTCTATCTGGCATACTTGCAAAGATTGGTGCGAATCTGTTGTCGTCCAATTTGAGGTTGTATATTTGCTCAAACAACGGTCTAATTTTCTTAGAAAGCGTGGACATGGCGTTGAGGTTGTCTTCTGAATCTATTTCCAAAGTAAATTCGTCTGCGGTTGAACTTGTTTCCCTTTGTTTTGGTGATTGAAAAGTTGATGAATTTTGGATTTGTTTTGATTTTTTGATGGTTTTTTTTTTGTTGTTTTTGGTTTTTCCCATACTAAAATCTATGAAAAATGATGAAAATGAAATTTTTTGTTAATACAATTGCTGAAATCACAGAAAATTGGCGAATGCGCTACTTGGAAGTTGTTTAAAGACTGTGAGAAAGTATGGATTATGTGTGACTTGTGTTTTTCAAAAGTGGATGGTAATTAAATAACACTTTTTTTGTTGTTGTACTGTTTGGGTACTCTTGTGAGCTGTAATACTACTACAAACTGTTTGCTGAAGATGATAGATGCAGTGCAGTTGAAAGCTTTTCACGAGGTTCTTCTCAATGCAGATAGAATACTGGCTGTGGTGGGAGCCGGCGTATCAGTGGCCTCAGGATTGCAAACTTTCAGAGGTTCAAATGGACTTTGGAGAAACTACTCTGCAATTGATCTAGCCACCCCAGACGCATTTCATATTGATCCGGGTCTGGTGTGGCAGTTTTATTCATCTAGAAGGCTTCATGCACTTAAAGCAAAACCAAATAGAGCACACTATGCACTGGCTGAAATGAGTAGAAGATTGAATGATAATTTTTTAACATTGACACAGAACGTTGATGGATTGCATCAAAGAGCTGGGCATTTGGATAATATTTTGGAATTGCACGGTAGTTTGTTTACATTGAAGTGTACAGAGTTTTTTTGTGATTATGTGGATGAAAATAATAGAGATCATCCTCTCACGCCGGCCTTGGAAGGTTGTGAAGATGAATTTGAAAAAAAAAGAAATATACCCACAGAGGGTAGTAGTAAGAAGAGAAGAAAGTTAGAAAAACAGACAAAAAAGGAATCAGAGGAAAAAGAACCAGTGTCACCAGAGTTTAAACCAGTGAAATCCATACCTGAACCTGAACTACCTCAATGTCCTAAATGTAAAAAAGGTTTATTAAGACCAGGAGTTGTATGGTTTGGAGAATCTTTACCTTTGAAACTGTTAGACCGAGCAGATGACTTCATAATGGACACCAACAGCTCAGTTGATTTGGTCTTAGTGATAGGAACAAGTGGGACTGTTTGGCCTGCAAATGGTTATGTTGAACAAGTTAAAAATAAAGGTGGTAAAGTTGCAATTTTTAATATAGAGATTGATAACCAAAAGGATATAAATGATAATTCTAAATTAGCAGATTTCCAGTTTCAAGGAGATTGTGCTGAATTATTACCAGAAGCATTGGAACCATTAATTGGGTCTGAATTTGTTCCAAGAGACTGGAAAAAACGTTAAGGATTGCATTACATACTTTGAAGAACTAGAAAAAGTTTAAAATACATAATGATAAACTTGATGTTCAGTTTAATTCAAACTGTAGTTTTCTTTATTACCTATATACAATCTTAATGTTAAAAAGCTTCAATCCTTAATCAATTGATTCTGTTTAGTTGCAACTCTCTTGAATATAGTCAAAGCAAATTCATGTAGTTGCTGTGATTTTGTTCTCACTTGATCAATATGGACATTATTATCAGTTTTAGCTGTTTCGATAAATTTTTTAAAATCTCTGATTCTTTCAATCAGTTCGTTATATTGCTCCTCTTGTTTGAACAATGTCTTATCAAATTGTTTAATTGCATTTTCAATATCAACAACAACTAATTCCGCATTTGTGGTAACTTGAACTCTTTGTTTTCTCAATTTATCTGCATCTTTGTTTACTTCTGCATCATTAATCATTTGATTAATTTCAGTTTCTGTCAGTCCACTATTACCAATAACCGTTATTGATGTTTCTTTACCTGAAGTTTTCTCTTTGGCTGATACATTTATGATACCATCAGCATCAATATCAAAAGTAACTGCAATCTGTGGTACACCTTTTGGTAATGGAGGAATTCCACTTAATTTAAAGTTACCAATCAATTTATTATCTTGAACCAAACCACGTTCACCTTGATAAACCCTTATTTCTACACCAGTTTGATTATCAACCCCTGTTGAGAAAACTTCATTTATCTTGCATGGAATAGTTGAATTTCTTGGAATTAACGGTGAAAAAACACCACCAAAAACTTCAATACCTAAAGTTAATGGAGTAACATCTAATAATAAAACATTTTGAATTTCACCACTTAAAACACCACCTTGAATTGCTGCTCCTAATGCAACAGCTTCATCTGGGTTCACCTCGGTATTTGGTTTTTTTTTAAATATCTGTTCAACAGTTTTCCTGATTTTTGGCATTCTTGTCATACCCCCAACTAATATAATTTCATCAATTTCATCAACTGATAATTCAGCGTCTATGAGTGCTTTTCTCACTGGTTCTTTTGTCTTGTTTATTAAATCCATGCTTAAATTGTCCAATTCATCCTCAGTTAAAGTTAGTGAAATATGGTGTTGTTCAATTATAAAAGGTAAGTTGATTTCAGTTGATTTTACATGGGACAATTCAATTTTTGCCTTTTCAGCTGCCTCTTTAATTCTTTGAATTCTCTCCAAATCCTTACTTAAATTAATACCAGTTTTCTTTTTAAAATCATTGATGATATAATTCACTAACAAATTATCAAAATCTTCGCCACCTAAATGGGTATCACCATTAGTAGATCTTACCTCAAAAACACCATCTTCAATGTCTAAGACAGAAACGTCAAAAGTACCTCCACCTAAATCAAACACAACAACAATACCATCATTTGTCTTATCCAGTCCATAAGCCAAAGCAGCAGCTGTTGGCTCATTAATAACTCTCAAGATTTTTAAACCAACAATTTTCCCAGCATCTTTTGTAGCTTGCCTTTGTGAATCATTAAAGTACGCAGGCACTGTGACAACTGCATTTTTAATCTTTGAACCTAAATGAACCTCTGCGATATCCTTCATTTTATTTAGTATGAACCCACCAATTTGTGCAGGTGAATAGTTTTTCCCCGTGCTTGAGCTATGTACCCATGCATCCCCATTCTCATTTTTAGTTATTTGATAAGGAACATGTTTTAAATCAAATTGTGTTTCTTCATCATCAAATCTTCTACCAATTAATCTTTTGGTGGCATAAAACGTATTTTCAGTATTTAGCAATGCTTGTCTTTTAGCAGCTTGACCAACTAACAATTCACCGTGATGTTTGTCAAATGCCACCACTGATGGAATAGTGCGTCTACCTTCCGAGTCCTCGATGATCCGTGGAGAGTCACCTTCCATGACGGCAACTGCACTGTTTGTAGTACCCAAATCTATTCCAATGACATTGTGTAATTTTGGAGATTGATTGGTTTGTGAGACTAGATTTCTTTTAGCATGAAGTGGTAGTAGATGAAAATTTTTATTCTTGCACAGTGATAGTCGATTGAGCATTGTTCACAGTTTGTAAATGATGTGAATTATATTCTTCAAATATGAGAAATTTTATAAAATTTACATATTTACAGTACAGTGATTTCACGGTGAATTCAGCGGATTGAAAAGTTACAAGAATTTGGTATGAGAAGTCATGCAAAAAAAAAAAACACCAATCTATTAGCTACATCGCAAAAAGTATGAAATGTGAATGTATAAGAATAACGAGATAACTTGGAAATTTCAATTCCAGATTCTAAACCATTTGAACCATGAACGATTTTGATTAATTTGCACCTCTTGCAAACCAGCAGGGTTTCCAGTCGACTTGTGTGCAGTTATTGCCTGCTGTAGTAGTTTCTCTTTCTCTATAACTTCTTGTTGGAGCTCTTTCTCACGTTTCTCGTATTCTAAATAAGACCAAACATAATTCATCAAAAAATATGTGATTGAAGCTATAGCTGCTGTTTGTAAAATAGGTTTTCTGAAATCTGACACTTTAGGTTTCTAGTATTCAGTTGTTAGTCAAAGTTTCCATTTTGTTGATTGGTTCAAAGTACTTACAAGTCTTTCTAACCGTTGTTTCTCTTCTTCTGCTTTGTATTTGTTCAGTTTCTCTTCTATGAGCATTTTGACCTCGTCGATTTCTGCATCATTGACTTTAGCGTAGGTTCTGTGTGCTGTAAGTGTTTTCAAAGCTGTTCTGGAGCTTTTTGATGTTATTCTGAGCATGTGGAAGACGATTGTTGGTTAAGTTTCAACTAATATTGATCAACAATTTTAACAAAATAATTTATATATGTTTTTAACTTTCATGATTTTTATTGCAGTTTGTACTATGTAGTGAAGAAATGAGATTAAATTCCAAAGTTTTATTTTTGATGGTGTTTCATAAGAGTGACTCGAAATACAATAAAAATATAGATAGCCAGGCATTTTTGAGCAGAATACAGAATAGAAAGAAGAAGATGAATAAACCTCATTTTTGAAAGAAATGCATTAATTAAAACAACTTATTTTGAAATCTAGAATGAAGCCAAAACACAATTGACAAAATCACCGCACTAAAACCCCCATTTTCAAAGATGAAAGTCATACATTCTGTTGTTGTCATTTTGTAAAAAATTGATTGAATAGCAATCTTCGAATAAGTTGATGCATTTCATTACCATCATTCAAAACTCGACACTTGCTGAAAAATACTTGAATATAACCCATCACACCAAATACAATTGGGGTTAATGGAAGCTTTTTCAACAGATCCCACAGAAAGACTTATTCTCCTAACTGGTCGATAGAATGACACCAATGTTTGAATCAAGTGCATCTACCAATCTCTCTTGCAAGTTAAAAAGCAAAGATTCATGATCTTCTCCGTCTCGCTTCAAGTACTTTTCCTAAACTAATATCAAAATGGTTTTAAATAATAATATTACACAATATAAAGAGATGTATTCAAAAAAGCAGGTTGATTTATATTTGGGGATTGATATCATAATAATCAACTCTTTGAATTGATCTCTGTTTGGGTAAGAAATTAGGCCAGAGTTAATAACATTCTGTTTAAAAGTACCAAGTTTTAGTGACTTTGAAAACAAGTCACCAATAGCTAAATTAACTTTAGATTTCTTTGTTGACGTAGCAAAAGCTTTCCAAAATGGAGCATCATGAGTATTTTGAGTTTGATTCTGTTGATTTTCAAAATCTTCGGGGGCCTGATGGTCTTCGACAACGTTTTCAAACTATCTGATTATTATTACTGTTCTTTAGTGCGCCAATATTTTGATGTTGTAAAAGTCTAGCAGTATCGGATTGATAGGAACAAGCTGCTGTTATTGAGTATCAACGCCTGTGTATGTATAACCAGACGTTGATTCAGAAATTATTTCTGGACCAGAATTTTGACCTTCGGGAGAATCAGTTTTTCTAGTACTTAACTACGTAATACCCTGTTGGTGGTAGCTGAAATGACAATATTGAATAGCTGCTTGGAGTTGTATATAAAAGTCAAAATATACAATTAATGATTGCTACAATATTTTGACACAAAATAGAAAGTAAGTTGTAACCCTGCTGACAGCCAGTTTATTTTTCATCTTTTATAAACTTGTAGAGTACATATAACAAAACCAAACAACTAGAAGATCATTAAAAGATCAAAAGACCAGAAGCTCAATGAGCAGCACAACACAGACAACACGCCTCTTCCATGAGCGTCTGAACAGCAGGTTTGGAAGTTTGCCGCTGAAGTCGCCAGCAATCGAATCGCTGGATTCGCAGTCTACTACTAAGATCGCCACCAGCACAGTGGAACTCCAGTGGCACCAGCTGCCGGACATCAACACATTACTCTATAGTCACGACGCTATATATGGAGTACCCACAACGATGTGTGTTGGAGAGTATCTGGCAATAGGAACATCTAAAGGAGCAGTCTTGATACTCAATATTTCCACCCAAATTTTACTTCACACTCTTTTGGATAAACAGGTCATATCGTCTATGTCTAATAGAATCATGACGGCCATTTCAATGTCAGCAGACAGTACAAGACTGGTTTGTGGTTTCAAAAATGGTGATCTACTTGTCTGGAACTTGTCAAATCCTCAAGTTAGGCCAGTGCATATCTCACCATTATCAGAATCGAACACGGTGGGTGATGGTCATGTCTTAAGTGCAGCGATAACGAGTGTTATTTTCCCTGGTAAACGTAATGATTTGTTTGTCTCAACAGATATTAATGGAATGGCTCTTGTACATGATCTATCAACAAATCTAATAACTAACCATGTTAAAATATCAACAAGAAAATTGTTTGGTAGATATGAAGATATAGGTGTTAAGCCGTGTACTGTTTTTGGAAGTGATGCATTGCCTTTAGGGACTGCTGTCGCTATGACTGATGATTTGGGGCTTGTTGCATTTATTACCTCACATGCTTTGATCATCATGTCAACCAGAAAAACAATCAATACTGAGTTTAAGATTGGTAAACCAAACATTTTGAAAACATCGGTGAACTCCTGTGGTTGTGTCTCATGGTTCCCATCTTTGAAATTTCAAAATGGAGTAATAACACCTCCAAAATTAGCTTACACCTGGCTCAATGTCTTGACAGTTATTGAAATCACGACTGAAAACAACCAATTGAGTTTCAATTCCAGAAAAAGAATTGTCATTAATGATAATATTCTTTCATTAAAATGGATCAATCATTCCTCTTTGGCACTGGTGACGGATAAAGAGGAACTCATATTGATTAATGTAAATTCAATGAAACAATTGGGACAAATAGATATAATTTTAAAACATCTTTATAATAATGATTTTTATAAGAATTCTTATCTACATACAGGTATCATTTCAACGTTAAACTCTTCTTTTCAGATTTATAAAAAGAATTTTTATTTTTTGGGTAAATATGAACTCACAATAGGAACGTTACCAATCTGGACAGATATTTTATTCAACATTATTCAAAAACATGACTATGTTTGTGCAATTGAACTAGCAAGAAAATTTTATTTAGGTTCAGATGATTTATTTCTAGTAGGCTTACCATTTGATACAACCGAAAGACAACAACAAGTTTTGAAAGTTTTAGTTGATATTATTAAAGCATCGGCTACTCATTTGTTAAATCCTGAGAACATGATCACAAAAGAATCGATAGATGAATTTCTATACATCTCAATTAAAAGTTTGATTTCTATTAATGTTGAAATTGTTGTTTATGAAGACTTGTATGAGATTTTTGATTACCATAATCATATTGATTATTATTTTGAAAATTTAGAACCTTTTATTCTAAATGGATTTATCAAGAGATTAACTCCATTAATTTTGAAGAAAATGGTGGAATTTTATATCAACAATGGAAAAAATGAAATCTTGGAAAAATTGATTTGTTTATTAGATATTACTAGTATTGATATTGATTTTACTTTATCCTTATTGAAAAAAAATCATTTGAATGATAGTTATACTTACATTTGGACAAATTTGATACATGATTATGTCACTCCATTATTTGACTTTTTTGATGAAATCGATGCTTCGAGTAAATTGGAGTTTTCATCATCGCAAATAGATAAAAATGAAAAAGTTTTCATTTATCTGGCTTATATATTGACTGGTAGAAGTTATCCAACCGAACATTTCATTGAACCTGAGTTGGAATCTTTGAATGCCAAGTTATCAATTTATTATGTTTTATTCAATGGAGGGACAGTCGATTGTGAATACTCAATCAATGAAAAACCCGGAAATGATGGCGATAATGATCAGGATTCAGTTAGTGTTAAACCTTATCCGTATCTATTGAAACTTTTGAAATACAACTCAAAAGCAATGTTATCCGTTCTTAATGAATGTTTTGAAGACTCTTTAATGAATGATGATGAAATCATTTATGATGAGATGAAACTTAAAGTTAATAGACAATTTGTTATGGAAGTGTTAATTGATGTTTTTCAAAATAATAACTCAATGTTTACTAGTGCTGATCATCTGAATCTATCAATATTCATTGCAAGAAATTATCCCAAATTCCCACAATTTATTAGATTACCAGAGAAATGTTTACAAGAGACCGTTGAAATTTTATGTGGTTATGATGGTGAAGATCAAAGAGAGGATTGTGAACTTAGTTTACAAAGCTTCCTATCAGTTTATCACCCAGCAAATAAATATGAACTACTAAACAGATTGGAAAAGTCTGGGTTCAATGAAATTTTGATTTCAATGTATTCAAATGATCATTTATATTCAAAAGTTTTGAAATTATTTATTGAGAAATATAAGGATTCGTTTGATAATGGTTTCGCCCTCAATTCCATTGAAACTAATGAAAGTATCTTATTAAAATGTTTGAAATCTACAGAACCTTTAACAGAGGAAAGATCTAAAGTTATGAAAATTATTGAAGAAAATTTTGAGGAACTAGTTAAAGAAAATACTTTTAACGTTGTTAAAATTTTGAATGAATATCTGCCAAAATGTCATAACTATTTATTTCAAATTCAAAATGAAAATCTAAGGTACCTATATTTGATATCTTTATACAAACTAGAAAATAACGGTGGGTACGTTTTGGAGAAATTACAAAGAAATGAGTTCATTAAACTATTGAGTAAGTTTGAAAAAGAATCAGTTTTATTAAATTACTCCAAAACTTTGAAGGAATCTGATTTTGACTTTGATAAATGTATTGGCTCATTAAGAGATAATGGTGCAATTGACACAATTGTCTATTTCTTGAGCGAGTTCAATAGAAACGATGATGCATTGAATGAAATCATTGATTATATTGAAATTCTAACCAACGAAATGATTCATACTAATAACATTGATTTATCACAGTTTGAGAAAAATATTTGGAAATACTTATCTATTGGTATTGGAATTTGTGAATCTGATAATAAAAATGATAGAAATGAGGAGGAATTAAATATTAATGAAAAGTTATGGTTGAAACTAGTTAATTCAACGGTTAAATTGTTTAAACAAGTTGATAATGTTGATTCAATATCAACCAAGATACAAAATATCATTAAGAGATTTGTTCAAGATTTGTTTTCAAGTCTGATCAATAAAAGATCTCAGGTTAATGTATCAGATGCAAATGGGTATTTACAAAGTTCCTTCTTAAAGATTTTCAATAAATTTTTAACATCATCATCAATCAATATCACATTATTGGGAGATATCAGATCTGTCACCAATGAAATTTACTTGGCTTTCACTTATGAAAAAAATATTTTAACTATAACATCGAAATTGATAAATGAAAACATCTACATAAGTATGAACAATTTACACAATAAAAAGCATATTGGTTGGTCAGTGTCTAGTTATGAATGCGATGCATGTGGGAAAATAATCTGGGGAAGAGGAGTAGATTCTAAAGCATTTGAAGTTTGGGAACAAAAAGAATTGGGTTTAGATACTAGTAATGATAAAAGTTTTTGTCTTATTTCATTTAATTGTCATCATTGTTACCATTTCAGTTGCTTACAAAATTTGGGTATTAAAAATGAGATCAAATGTATTATCTGTGAAGATATGAAAGATAACGAATTGAGAGAACAACAATGCTGAATTACATATTTAAACTCGGTAAATGTTTTAGGAATTTAGTTGATCAGTAACTGACGAATATCAGAAGGTTAGATTAATGCGTGTCTGAGTAAAAACTGTCAGCTGAAGCTTGAGTATTATGGTGTTGTCTGTTTTTTAGAAAGATTTTTCGATGCTTGATATCGGTCTGATAGTTTAATTCAGCATCATATTTGCTGAATGATGTAAACCTGACACAGGTGCCAAAATATTTCCATTTGAAGCTGCGCTTTGTCACCATAAGATTAACAATAGGTTTGTAAATGACTTGCATTCCCATTACTACAGCAGGGTTCCAGCTGCATCAATGCATCAAAAAAGTTAAAAATGATAATGACCGTGGTTCCAGTTAACCATTATGGCTGTTAACTAAAACTACAATTTATAACATAAAACATGAGCTTATTCTTGAAGGGTGTAGGGTAACACTCACTCATTATGAGCTATTCTGGGTTTTAATGCTGCTATTTTGTTGTTGTTTTGAAGAATAATCAGTTTTTGTGTCATTTCAATTTTGATTCTCTGTTTGTGACATTATGAAACAAAATGAACTAGTTTCAAAAAATGAACATGATTGGGGACTTTGTTCTACTCCCAAGCTTTCTTCATCAAGTCACAATTCAATAATTATAAGACAGTTGTTACATAGTTGCTGAAAATGTTGTTCAAACCAAGTTTTTTGATCTCAATGATCGTGTTAATCAATCAAGTTAGAACTGCAGATATTGTCTCTTCTACTGAACTAACCGAGTTTGGTGCATATGTCAATCCAAATCCTAAGAATATTTGCGTAAGTTGGAGTTTTCATTTCGAAGTTCTGTAAATTGTCAACTAACATCATAATAAAGGAAGGTGAAGAGCTTGAAGTTTTAACTGCATGTGCAAGTGAAGTTCTAGCCAAACTTGATGATTGTAAGCCAGATGATTTGGCTTGTGAATGTTGTGCATTACAAAGTATGAAACGTGATTGTTATGGGTTATGCCCAAACACTGCTTCTGGTAATTTCTTAGCTGTTTTGTATGATGATTGTGAAACTATGAATGATGTTAATGCATGTAATTTACCATTTAAGAAACATGATACACATGTTGCACAGTTTTTGAGACCAAATTCAAGGGTTCCAGTTGAAGAAAAGGAACCAGACTTTGTTATCAAATCAGTTTTAGAACCTAACAATTCCACTACTTATGAAGATAAAGAATCTGAAGCTTATGATAATAATAATGATGATGAACATGATTATTCAAACTCAACTCAACTATTAAACTCCACCAACTCTACCAACTCCATCAACTCTACCAACTCAACTTTACAATCCAAAGGTTCGAATATCAGTATTTTGAAAGATATCTTCAATATGTTCATTGTTGGTTTCATTATTATTTTACTTCTTTGAGTGGTGTGTTTCCATGAAAGCTTCCAATACGGGGTGTTTATAGCTTATATTTACAATACATTTTAGATTAATATTTTTATCATATTGTATTTTAGGTTTAAAAACTTTCATTTATTTAGTTTAGCC
Organism: Starmera pachycereana; assembly: GCA_030570535.1. NCBI lineage: Eukaryota > Fungi > Ascomycota > Saccharomycetes > Phaffomycetales > Phaffomycetaceae > Starmera > Starmera pachycereana. The sequence goes on from JAJLVW010000058.1 coordinate 61,210, forward strand.
TTCTCAGCAGCTTCTTCATCCATCCAGTCTAGTGTGTATCTAATACCTTCTTCTAAACCGACATTTGGTTTATAACCCAAAATAGTTTTAGCTTTGGTGATGTTATGATAACGATAAGCACAAACAACTTTGACCCTGAACGGAGTTAAACCAGGCTCTTTACCACTAATTTTAGCAAAGAATTCACTTAGATAACCAGCTAAGATTGCAACAGGTCTGCTCAAGACAATGTTATATTTATCAACATGACCATCAGCTCTCCAAACAGTACGTGCCAAAGTCCAGAAATAAGTTGGAGCATCATTTGTAATAAAAAACACTTCACCACCAACTTTTTTTCTTTCCTCTATATCACCACTTAGTAGTTTTTGAGCAGCTAAAACATGAGCATCAGCAACATTACCAGCAAAAGTCCAATCAAATAAATTATTATTATCACCAATTTGAAATTTTGATTGACCTAATTTTGCCACTGCTCTTAAACCTGGAACTAATTGTCTATCGCCTGGACCAAAAATACCAGCTGGTCTTAAAGCAACTGTTAATAAACCATTTCTACTGAAATCATTTGCTTTTAAAATTTCGTTTTCTGCAATTGCCTTTGTTTCATTATAGCCATCCATTGGAACTTCTGGAATTGGCCATCTTTCATCAGCGTTATAGATATCTTGACCATTGAAAATAACACCAGCTGATGATGTATAAACTAAAGCTTTAATTTTACAACTTTTTGCACATTTAATTAAATTTTTTGTTCCTTCAACATTAACTTTTTCATAAATTTCTTGTTTTTGACCATGGATTGGTGAAGCTGAATGAACAATCACGGTACATTTTGAGTCTTTGATGGCTTTTGTAACGTCTGATTCAGAAGTTAAATCACCTTGATGAAAAATGATTGATTTTGGATCAAATGTAAAATAAGAAGGTAAAAAATCTGGAATTGAACGAATATCAAAAACATGAATTTGTGGACGTGGTTCAGCGTTGTAGAATTGCTGAATCAAGTGAAGTCCTAAAAATCCAGCTCCACCTATGAGAAGCACGGAGTCCATTTTGGGATGTAATCAGTACAGAAGTTTGAAGTTACTGATAATGCAAAATGTTGTTATTTTGAAATTTTCATGATTTTCAAAATTCGTTTAAAAATTTAACAATTTTGAAATGATTTTGAAGAAATTGGTGAATTTGGTAGTAAGAGATTCGGGAAGAAAAAAAAAATTGCTGGTTAGAGTAATTAATGAAGTTATCATACATTACGTTCGTTTGTTTGTTTATTTGTTTATGGTTTAATACTTTTTGTTCTATTAGATTTTTCAAAAAATGAAAAATGATTTATACATTGTGACTTTCTCTTGAGAAATTGTGCTTGGGTCATGTGTGATTTTGATGGCATCTGGAAAGGTAAATTCAGAAACTGCATCTGTGGTTAGTGCTTTGGATGAAAAAATCGGGATTTGTTTTATTGGTTTAGGGACATCAGTAGTTGTTTGAGTTGCTTTAGCAGTTTCATTTGTATCCAGCACCTCTAGTTCTTTGGTATCTGGTTGAAATTTAGGCATATTGAACAGAGGAATTTGTTTAACTTCATCTGCATTTTGAATTTTGAATGAAAACATGTTAGCTGTAGTTGAAGCTAGTTTCTCATGTTTCTCTGCTGAAGTTTCTTCTTCAACTTTATCTTTATCTTTATCTTCATCATCTTTAGATTGATCAGCTGCTGAAACAGTCTCGCGTAATGAAGAAGAGACTAGTGGTTTATATTTATTGATATTTATCAAAGGTTCTTTAGCTTTGATGATTTGTGGAGAAGAGGTTTCAACTGAAGATTCAACATTGATAGGAGAAGCTGGTTGTTTTGTTGATGGTGAGATCCTATCCAGGGATTTCTCCAATTCCAAGACAAGTTGTGGTTTATTGTTATTAGAAACAGCAACAAAGCTTTGTTTCTTTTTTTTTTTAGCAGAAGGTAAAGCATATGGATTTGAATAACTTGTCATATTATGGTACAAAGTTGAGTTCAATTCTACTAATGAACTGGAGTTAGAATCAGCAGTAGTATTATAACTGTTTTCATTATCGGTTTCATTAGTATTATCCAACAGTGATAGTAAAGCAGTAGCTGTATTACTCAATTTTTTTTCCGGTTCAGCAATTGAAAAACCAGTCTTCTCGGTTTTCAATTGATTTTTAGCTAATTCAGTGGCAAAAATCGAACTCTTAAGCCTTGAAGTTCTATATGGAGATGGAAATGCAGAGTAGTCAAAAACACGTCTTTTTGGTTTATTGGTTTCTTTCAAGTCATTCATTACTTCATTTTTTTCGTTTTCTTTAACAGTTATATCCTTTTTGGTATCTTCTGCTGAAGTACTCGTATTGAAATGAGGTGTGAAAGTTGGTGTTTTTTCAATGGAAAAAGATTTTGAACCTGATTTTAAAACTATGGTTTCATTATGTTTTTCTTTAGATGAATCTGTTGTATTGAAAGCTGTGAATTTTGAGATCTTATTTTGAGCTGATGCTTTCTGCAACAATGCCTTAACACCTTCCATCTCGATTTCAGATAGTGGTTCTGAATTTTTCTGTGCAAAAAACTTTGCCAACACTTCATTTGGAGACTCTGTGGAGCTAGAAGACTGTAGTAGACCAGTGTTTTTATTGATTGTAGTAGTATTAATAGTAGTAGTAGTAATAGCAGTAGTGGTGGTAGTAGTATTAGCAGCAGAACTGTTGTCTTTACTTTCAGTATCGTGGTTGCTGTGAGTCCATTTAGAAGGTGTGAACATCTGCTTCATCCTACTAAAAAGACTGGTTGGTTGTGCACTACTCTGTCTTGAGTAAGGTGTTTGCTTTTGTGCTCCTTTAGCACCGCGCTGTGTGCGCTGTGGACCTGTTGCCATCTCGTTTCTCTAGGTAATGAGTTGGTTGGTTGGTCAATAAAAGTTATCTAAATTGTTCACTACTTGCAAATAATAAACTTTGGTTGTGGCTACGGGTAACGTTGATATTAGGAATTCTACTTAATTATAATGAATTTATATATAATGCAAGAGAGTTCAGCTAGCAAATGACCAATTGGCTCCTTCATAGGAGGCATAACACATAAACTCATTACTGAGCCCGTTGCCGTGTTCTGGAAGATAGCTGGTTGGTTTCACACCAGGATACAATTCTTGCACGATTTCATGCATACGTTCTCCAGTGGCCTCAATGAATCTGTAACGAGGCACATGTTGGCCTCGACTGTCTTTTACATTGCTTATCTCGTCTCTAGTGGACTCGTGAACAGCCATTGAATGTGCGGTTTGAGAAAACAGGGTTTGACAGTCTCTTTGTAAAAATGGAGGATCAATCAATAAACGGTGGACTTTGCCCTTCAAGTATTCTGGGTAGTTCATTGGATCGTTGTAGTCGTAAAACACAAATTTATCACCTGCTAACAACTTGAATCTTTTATCAAACTCAAATAAATAAATGTTTTTTGTGTGTAGAGACTCTTCTGGTCTTTTCTTGATGGCAGCATAAACTGAAGGTGCACTCAATATACAAACAATAGTGTCTTCATCAGCACCATCTAGTATTTCATCAGCTAGTAAATTAGAAGTGGCCTCGCTATACCAAAATTGTGACAATTGCCAGTCTTCTTGGAATAAATCCATCCCTTTCTCCTTGACTTCTTTATTTGCTTCAAACTGCTCTTCTGCAGTTTCATACAGTTTGTTAAACTCCTCTTGACGTTGCTGCTCTTCTTTCTTGAACTCCATCAAAGCTGCTAAAGTGGATGCAGATAGTTGTCTATATTTACAGTATTAGTACTGAATAAAAAGCTGGAGCATATGCATCATGGAAACGTACATTTCATCGTCGCTGTCGTTGGACATTTTGCTCGTTTGTGGTCTTACTCTTCGCTGTGTCAACACTCAACGTTTTTTCCCTTCCTATTTCACTATAAAATTCTACGGTACGGGACACTCTAATAAATAAATTTATTTACATGGATCCAAATTATACAACAACTACAAATGTTCACTTTGTGTAGTAAATGGCACTGTTTCTTACACCGGCAACGATATGCTGGTTGTCTTTCAATTGCAGTCTGTTGACAAATCTGACATCTTTAAAAGTGTCTTCAGTGAAAGTTGGTTCAATTAAAGCAGGTGGAGGTGATGGTTTAGAGACTCTATTTTTCTTACCATTACCTAGTTGTGCTGCATCATTAGACCCCCAGTACATCACATCATTATTCTCCAATTTCACAAAAGTGTGTTCAGAACCAGAACTCCATTCTTTAATGGCAATTCTTTTAGTATCTTTCAGAATTTCATCATAATCTTGTAAATCAGATAAAATTTTCAATTTACTTGGATCAAATTGTGCATGAACAAAATGACCATTGCCAATTTGAGCTTTCAAATTACTTCCAAAACCAATAACAAATGAATCTTCTTGATCACAAGACTTATTAATATCGTTAGACAATTCTGTGCCACGATTTTTAACCAGATTATACATTTGAATTGGTTTAATTGTACAGAATGAGGTGCTACCACCTGCTTCAATATTAATGGCTTCAGGAAATTGTCCCCTATTCATATGTTTAATCAATAAATCAATTTTTTTAGGGTATGATATCACTTCAGTTTCATAAGAAACATTTTGACCCAATTGACCAAAAGTATTTTGTCCAAATGAATAAACTTCACCAATGGCATCTAATGCTAAAGAGTGATAGTCACCACATGCAATTTGTTTAATGAATCTTGGTTCAATTTGATCAATTTTCCCATGTTTATTTTTATGAATTGAATTGTTTAACAATTCAACTTCAAAAATTTGATTTGGTTCTGGTAATTCATTAAACTGTGAGAATTCCAATATTCCCAATTGACCTTGAGATTTGGATGGTTTAGTTAAACCTGTTGTTCCAGAGAAAACACGACCTTCATTAGTTAATAATAAAAAATGTTCTTTACCTGTTTTAAAATCAATGATTTTTTCATTTTTATGGAATTTTGATTTTGTTTCCAATTTATTAAATGTAATTGATGAATTTGCTGTTCTTTTCTTTGTAGTGAACCAACTATTTGATCCATTTTTGAAATTTCCTTTGAAGTTGAGTTGTTTGTCTGCTGATTCAGGTAGAATTAACACTTGATTTTTCTGATTTAAAGCATAAATAACACCATTAGAAATACTGGCATTTATTAAACCTTGTCCAGTCAAAGTATATTCTGGTACACCATTCCCATTAAAACGTTTCCCCCATTGAATCAAATCTCCATTAGAATCAATAGCTAAAGCTGAATTTTCATCAAGGTAGACATTTTTCAAAAATTTCCCATCAAACCATGAATGTCTTAATGGGATTTTAACATCTTTGACTTTTTCATCTTGATTAGCAATTAATGATGAATTATCACCCCAAACATATAAACCTTCAATTGAACTATCATTCTCATTCATAATTTTAGGTAATTCAGCAAGAGCTTTATTTGATTTTCTAACTTGTTTAGGAGTTTCTTTCAATGAAGGATCAAAATACCACCAGTCTCTAATTGCAGCCCATTTCAAATAACCAAAAAACGAACCGAATATTAATAATAATCCAGCGACACCACCTAATAACCCTTTAATGACTTCCATTCTTCTAAATTTATCAGCAGCTGCTTTTTCATTTGCACTAGTGCTCCCTTGTTGTTCTTTCAATGCCCAAATTTCGTCATTTGATAAGTCTTTGTAATTGGCAGGTCTGTGTTTTGGATCAAAAGAAGAACCATCTTCATTTACTTTGATTTTTTGCGTTTGATTTAAAATTGGGAAATTAGTTGAATGGAACAAGTTTTTAGTATAGATTTGAGTTGTGGTAAGTCGTCTGCTCGTTAGCTGTCGTCTGAAAAGAAACATTTTGTTTGTTTCGATTCTTAAATTTATTTTCCAGTAGAAATTTCAAAATTAAAAAGAAACTTTTCAAGAATTTTTTATTTTAGACAATTTTAATTTGAATTTAAATCATTTAAATTATATTCTATTCAATCGACACAGTCAGCACAACACGACAGTTAGAAAGAATGTTTTATATACAATTGCTCAAATCAGCAAGCAGAACCAATTTTTCCAGATTCCAGTTCAGTACTTCATCAATTAATAAAGCTGTTAATTTTGACACAAGGAAGTTTGTTATGGAATTAGAGAAAGAAGGATTCACAAACAAGCAAGCTGAAGGAGTGATAAAAATTGTCAGTGACTGTCTTAATGATGGGATTAATTCTATAAGTTCGAATCTAGTGACAAAAGAAACATTATCAAGAATGACGTATCAACAAAAAGTTGATTTTACTAAACTTCGAGGTGAATTACAAACAACAGATAAAGCAGAATTCGAAGATGTGCATAATGAGAATGAAAAATTGAGATTAGAATTGGAAAGATTGAAGACGAAGATTAGAGAAGAGATCACCAAGGCTAATGCAGGAGTTAAATTAGATCTAAGTTTAGAGAAAGGTAGAATTAGAGAAGAAGGAGCACAACATGAACTTCATATTAATGAAATTGATACTAGGATTGATCAAGAGGTTGCTAATATGAAGATGCAGATTGATAGTGTCAAGACACAGGTGATGCAATGGTTAATTGGTGTTTGTACAGGTACTTTTGCATTAGTTTTAGCCTACGTTAGATTATTAACTTGAATTTGTTTAATCTAGTTCTAGTAATTAAGTTTATAATTATTTAAAAGAACAATTCTTTCAAGATTCTCATTGTGTCTTCTGGGGAATTGACAGCATGACCAATAGTTCTTTTATCGGTGTAAATTTCATAATCATTACCACCTTTATAAGATTTATCACCAAAAAAATGGATGTTTTTAAAACCTTCATTTGCAACATGTTGTAAAGCATAAGTTTTATCCCAACCAGTTGGGAAAACATCAAATGAAATTTGACCACCAATAGAATAAGTTAACGCTAAATTTGGGAAATTTTCTTTTAAAGCTAAAACAAACTTTTCTCTAATTTTATTAGCTAAATCGAATTTTTCAAATTCAATTCTTTCTTCAGTTGAAGCATTTCTACCAATTGGAGAAACATTGATCATTCCGTTTCTAAATTCAATGAAAGTACCTCTTCTTTTTGGTAAATCCAAATCACTTAAATATCTCAAGATAAACTTAGCTAATTTATTATATTCTTCTTCACCAATCCAATCAATAAAAGATTGAGAAGCTAATTTTTCACCTAATTTATAAGCAGTTAATCCATTTTCAGAAAAACAATAGTCAAAATCATCCAAAACAGTGGAGCCTAATTGTTCAACTTGTTTTTGTAAATCGGAACCACCAACAAATCCAATAACAACTTTTTTTCTTAATTCTGCTAAAAGTTGTTTCATCTCTGGTGAAATAACCAATCTTGCTGGGGTCAAAGTTCCGTCAACGTCAAAAAGGACAAGGGTGTCTGGCTGTTCTCTGTTTTCAAATGACATTTCCAATATTCTTCTGGCTGCTTGTTAGCTGGTTTGTTTGTTGTTGTTGTAAATTGTAATTAAATTTGAACCGCGTGTCAAATTTTTGAAATCTTGAAAAGAAACTTCAAAATTGGAGCTGTGGCCCAAACCGTATGAGTACGCAATTAGTAATACTAACTATCCTTTCAGTAGCAGCCTGTATTGACTTAGATATGAATATCACCAATTTGCCCACTCGTCTTCTTATTTGTCACACATATCACCTCTAGTGTTTTGGAATAATTTTCAATAATCCATCCATTTCATGTACACCTTCCAGTTCAAGTTGAGCAATTTGTTTTTCTATATCGTTTATTTCAACAGCCACCATATCCACTCGTTGTTTAAGCGTTTGGAGTTTTGCTTGTTGTTCTTTAGTACCCATCGTGAATTTTATCTCAGTACTTGGACTGTAATCTGTAGCTAGCGGTGGAATCAATGAGATTTGTATTATTTACGTGCTTTTTCACCATTTCAAAATTCAAATTCTTTAATATTAAATATATTTATTAATATTTCATGACACAAAAAAAAAAAAAAAAAACTAGCTAGATTAACTAATAAGCATAACTG
>JAJLVW010000059.1:8412-30896 GCA_030570535.1 Starmera pachycereana
AATTTTCGTCCAAAAAACTCCAAAAAATCCAAAATTGTTCATTAACAAAATTCAATTCAATTCAATTAAACAAAGAAAAGCAGCCACAAAAAATGTCCTCAATTGACGAACTAAAAGACTTGGTCCACACTTTGCAAGATCGTATTGTTTCCCTAGAACAAAAAGCAGGTTTGGTTCCTGTCGTTCCAAAATCCATCCGTATGGTTTTAATTGGTCCACCAGGTGCTGGTAAAGGTACTCAAGCTCCAAATTTAAAAGAGAAATTTTGTGCTTGTCATTTAGCCACTGGTGATATGTTACGTTCTCAAGTTGCCCAAAAAACGGAATTAGGTTTAGCTGCTAAAAAAATCATGGATCAAGGTGGTTTAGTTTCTGATGATATTATGGTTAATATGATTAAAAATGAATTAACCTCTAATTCAGATTGTAAAAATGGGTTTATTTTGGATGGATTTCCAAGAACTATTCCACAAGCTGAAAAATTAGATGCAATGTTAAAAGAAAGTAACAAACCTTTAGAAAAAGCTGTTGAATTGAAAATTGATGATGAATTATTAGTTGCAAGAATCACTGGTAGATTGGTTCATCCTGCATCTGGAAGATCTTATCATAAAATTTTCAACCCACCAAAAAAAGATATGATTGATGATGTTACTGGTGAACCTTTAGTTCAAAGATCTGATGATAATGCTGATGCTTTGAAAAAAAGATTGGTTAATTATCATTTACAAACTGAACCAATTGTGGAATATTATAAAAAATCTGGTATTTGGTCTGGTATTGATGCTTCTCAAAGTCCAAAAACCGTTTGGAGTGATATTTTAAAATGTTTAGGTGCAAATTAATTATTTATCTTTTATTTACTAAATTATATAAGATCATAATTTTTAAATAATTTAAAGCAAATTTTATACAAAATTTAAGTTTAAGTTTATAAAGTTTCATTTTTTAATTTTGTATTCGAAATAATCGATTTTAATAAATTAATATCTAAATGTTGTTTTTTAATATCTTTTGAATTTATATTTAATTCATCTTCTCTTTTTCTTTTCAATCCAATCAAATTTGATAATAATACAGGTTGTTTAGATGTATTTGATTCTTTAAAACAATTATAATGATAGATTTTATTATTTGATTGAACACAATCATTCCAAATCCATTCACCTAAATCATCATCATATTCACTTTTAATTATTTCTTTACATATAGAACAATTTGTTGTCATATCATTTGAATTTTCTGGAATAATAACATATTTTTTCCCCGCTTCTTGATTATTCTCTAAATTTGTGTTTGAACTAGAATTATCAATTTGATCATTAAAACCAAATAATTCTTCATCTTTAAATTTAACAAATTCTTCATCATCTAAATACCAACTTCTTGATTGATTAATATTCCCATCTTTTAATTTTTTATTAATTCTAAAATGCCAATCTAAATGAATTCTTCTTGAATTTTGTCCTTTAATATCATTTGAAAATCTTTTACCACATGTACCACATTTATTTGGTTTATTATTAATGAAAAATTTAATATAAATTGTGTTATTATTTAATTTAATTAAATTTTTATTATCAATTTTAAAATCATTTAATTCTATATTTGTAGTAGTTGTAGTTGTTGTTGTTGTTGTTGTAGTAGTAGATGATGATGATGATGTTGGAATTTTTGATGTATTTTTCAATAAGTTTTGTAACATTGAAATTGATGGAATGTTCTTACTACTACTATTACTACTATGTTTATTATTATTGTTTAATGGTTTAACTAATCCTGTTTTTTGTAAGTTATTAATTAAGTCGTTTAAATTGCTATTATTATTAATATTAATATTATTATTATTATTATTATTATTATTATTATTATTATTATTATTATTATTATTATTATTATTATTCGTACTTGATGTCGTCGTGGTAGTAGTAGCAGCAACGGCAATATTAGTACCAGTATTGTTCATACTGAGGTTATTCATATTATTATTAAGATTATTATTATTCATATTATTCATATTCATATTCATATTATTATTATTCATATTCATATTATTATTCATATTATTAATATTTGAAAAAGTAGAATTAGATGGTATGAGATTATTGATGTTCAATTTCAATCCTTTTGTTTGTAAATTCAATAAATTGTTTAATGTATTTGCTTGTGTTTTTTGTTGTTGTGATTGATTATTATTATTATTATTATTATTAGGAATTAATGATTGTAATGAATTATTTGTAGAAATAGATGTATTATTTGTAATCAATGGTTTGGAGAAATTTTCAAGTTGTGCTTTTTCAAAATCTAACATATCATCTAATTGTTTTTTAACAGCAATTAATGATTGATAAGGTAAATTTTCTGAATTAATTGCAAATTTTAATTGAGTAATTAATTGAATTTTAGAAGAGATTGAAGAATCTTGAGGATTCAATAACAATCTTTGGTTTGTTAATAAAAGCAAATTATCAATTGTTGAAGATAATTGTTGCAAGTTAATCTGTTGAACTTGTTGTTGTTGTTGTTGAGGTGGTGATATTAAAACTTGAGATCTTTGATAAATTGAACTTGCTTTGATTAAAAATTGTTCAATTTTATTAATTGAATCTTCAGGAAACAAAGGTAAACCACTTGAAGTTTTAGCAAACTTCCAAGTTTTAAACAATGAAATGAATTTCTCTCTTGTTGAATTATCAACAATTAAAAAAGATTGAGTGAAAAGTTGGAATAATTTCTCTGCAAAAATCAAAGTATATGGACTACCAACATTTTTAGAAATTGAATCCAAAAGATAAAATGCAAATAATTTTTGAGAAGGAGGAGCTTTTTCAATTCTTTTAATAACTGAATTTGAAATATAACTTGCTGCATTCACGTTTTCCTGTGCAATCACTGTCAATGAAGAGATGATTGGACGGGAGTTGAAAGTGAGGTCTTGCAGTGAGATGTAGAAGTCTTCACCAACAGCTTGGAGATGTTCTTCAGACATTTTTTTGTGTGTGTTTTTTTTTTTTTTTTTTTGCGCTGAGTGTTAAAGTTTTAAGTTTTAAGTTTTTTTTGGTCAAGTTTTTCGAAGAATTTTTTTTAAAAAAACAAAAAAAAGAAAGAAAAGAAAACCAGCTGGTGGTACGGACACTACAGCAATAAAACTTTTAAGAATTTAATTAAAGCAAAGTTTCTATGGATTCATCTATAAAAGTTAATTGTAATTGATTAAAGCAATGTAAAGATTTAGAATATTTAGGATTATTTGTTAAAAAATCATTAATTTTCATCATGGATTGCTGAATTTCATTAATTGTTGTTGAAGTGTGAATATTTTTTATTTGATTTGATAAAGGTAAAAGTAAAGGTTTTTCTAATTCTATTTTGGTTAATGCAACAAGATCACTATCAGAATAATGAGTATTTAAAACAAACTCATCTTTAGGGAAAATCAATTGATCAATTGATAATTTGTTTAAAAATTCATCATCATTAATAATTAATATTGAATTTTGTGATAATAATTTAAATAATTTTAAAAGTTTTAATTCATAAGATTTTAATGATAATGGTTTTAAATTATTAAAACATTGAGAAATTTCTGATTTCAAGTTTGATGATGATGATGATTGTAAATCATTAAAAGATTTATTAATTAATTGAATTAATTCAATTGAACTAAAATTTTGATATAATTGATGTTGTTGTAACGATGTTAAATATTTATAATAAATTGATTTTAAAAAAATTAATTTAAATAAAATTTTAAATAATTTTATTATACCTAAATTTAATGGTTGAATTTCTTTAATTTGATTATTATTATTATTATTATTATTATTATTTTCATAATTAATGTTTATATCCAATTTAGAATAGAAAGTTTGGAATTTAGGGTTATAATAACATAATTCAATATTAGAAAAAAATGGTATGATATGTTGATAAAGACAATCACATAAAATTAGAATTTTTTTTCCCTCAATTATCAATTGATCATTCCATTTATTTAAAATTTTTTTAAAAATTTCATCAGTTATTATAATTGTATCATTTTGAATATAATCTAAATCTTCTTGAATATTTTTATAAATGATTTTTTCATTTCCAATAATAAATTTTTTAAAACAAGTTTGATTATAATTTATAAATAATCCAATTATAAAATTTTTAATATTATAATTGTTTGAATTAATTAATGGATGTAATCTTGATGTAATAATGAATTCATCAAAACAAAAGACATTTGATGGATGATATTGTGAAATTTTGTTATTAAGTCTTAATAGTTCATCATTAATGGAACAACCAGATAATTGATTAATTTGATCAATGAAATTTTTAATTAGTTGTGATTTTTCATTGATTCTTGTTTTGAAATGATACACCCAACCGTTTGATTTATGTTCTTGTTGTTGATTAAACAAGTGAGCAAAAATATTCCATTGATTAATTAAATTTGTTTCTGAAATTTTAAATTCTGGATTGAATTTATTTTCTAATAATTTTTGGAAATACCATTTAATTAAGCATTTATCAATATCATTATGTTTATATAAAGGTTGTTTTTTATAAGAAGAGCGGGATGAAGAAGAGTCAAGTTGATCATAAGATTGTTGTAAATGGTGATGATTTAATAACCATCTATTGAATGAAGATTTTGAAATTTGGAAAAGATTGAGTTGTTTGAAATGATTGACAGTTTTGTTTTGAGTTGATTTTGTTTGTAAATGATAATTTATTACTTCTAGTTTTTGTTGTAGAGTGGCTCTAGGAAGTTCAGACATGGGTTTTTTTTTTTTCTGTATTATTCTTTCTTACTAGTTTTATTTTATTTTAATATTATTTTAATTTTAATTTATTTTAATTTTATTTTTTTCACTATTAGATATGCACACACACACACACAGAGAGAGTCATACAGTCACAATATAAGAATATTGTTGATTCTACAATAATAATAATAATAGTATTAATAATAATAATAATAATAATAATAATAATAAACCCGATTAATTTTTTAATATAAACATCACCCATTTAAAAGATTTAAAACTTAATAATTTCTCCAATTTTTTCTCTTGGACTTGGACTCCAAGCAACATAATCATTCATATTAAAACCAGGAGTTCTCCACCTACCAGGAGTATGTTTCCATTTCATTCCAGGGCCCGAATTAACCAAATCTATGGGACTAGTTTTAAAAGGACTTGAATTTTGATTGGTAAGATTAGGATTAGTAGTAGTATAAGGACTAAATTTATATGGAGATGGAGAAGTTGCTAAAAACATTAGTAGATCTGCACCTTGATCTGAATCTGGAGGAGGGGGAGTTTTTGGACCTGTTGGTGGAGAAGATGAGATTTGTTGTTGTACTAGTGGTTTTTTAGGTATGGTAAATTCAATGTTATTGTTGTTATTGTTGTTGTTGTTGGTTATAGAACTATAATAAGTTGTTGGTTGTTTTATTTTGGATTGTTTTGAGATTTTAAAAGAAGTTTTTGAAAGACGGGATTTAAGAGTTCTTGTTAGACGAGCGAGTTCTGCTCTATGAAGGATTTGTTGTGCTATTTCTTCAGTTGATGGCATTGTTTCGGCACTTGATCTTCTTGATCTTGTTGCAGTGGAATAAAATAATTTTATATAATTTTATAAAAAATTGGTTTTGGTGGTTGGTTTCATAAATTATTTACGCGTTTAATTAGACTTCCCAATCAGGAATTTTTTTTTTTTTTTTTTAGTTTTGTTTTTGTTTTACAATATTGAACTGTAGAGGATAAAACTATGTACAATATTTATACTGTTCTATACTTTTTTCAAACGAGTTAGTTGCTGGAGGTGTGTTATTGTTGAACAAAGGAGGCAGTTTAATATAACCCAGTTTAGGAGAGTTGTTTAATGAAGGTAGTGGGCTTTTCAAACAATAATTGAGATTAAGACAATTCATTAAACCAGTTGAGATTTGATTATTTATACCCCAAATTGACAACCAGTTTGATATGATTGAAGATATTTGGGAAGTTAATTTGTTTTTCAAATTGAATAAATCTTGAGATGTAATGGTTAATGGAGTTGAATAAATCGAATTAGAAATACCTGATAGATTAAAAGTTTCTTGTAAAATATAAATTATTGATTGAATTATTGGATTTGATAATAAATTTGTTGATAAATTATGGAAAATTTTGATTAAAATGCATAATGATTCTAATATTGTTTGTTTAATTGAATCTGATAAATTTTGTATAGAATTATCCAACAATAACAATGATGATGATGTTGTTGTTGATTGGGAAATTAATAATATTGGAATACAAACAATTGCCAGATTATTATTAATATTATTTGCATTTGATTCTTCAATATTAAAAACTGAAGATAAATAAGAATTATAATTAAATTCATTTGATATTAAAAATGTTTCATAATTTAAAGAATTTAACCAAATGATTTCTTTTAAAGTTGTTGAAATTAAATTCCAATGATTTTGATTTTGAGGATAATAAATATATTCTGATAATAAATCATGGAAATTCAATGGTGAATTAATTAATAAATAACGTTTGTTGATTGATTGATAAGAATTTTGTAATTGGATTGATGATGTTTTTGTAGTTGATGAAAAAATTAATTTATTTAACATAATTATTGAATTATGAAGAAAATTTTTTGATTTAAAATGTTGAAGATTTGAACAATTTAATCTAAAAATTTGAAGTTCATTTGATAATGATGAAATTATTATTGAAATAAATAAATCATTATTATTAATTGGAATTAAAGATAATTGTGATTTTGATAAATTTTCAAAAATTGAATCTAATGTTAAATTTTGAAATATTAAATATTTAGATTTAAATTTTGAATTATAACAAAGAGGTGGTGGTTTATTAAAAATTGATGCAAATTTTGATAAAGTGTTGAAAGAATTCCAAATTAGTTTAATATCAGATTGATTAAAATCAGATTGATTAAAATCATTTGATGATAAATCATTTGATGATAAATCATTTGTTATATAATGATCCAAATGGGTAATTAATGTTTCTAATGTAGGTAATTCAAAAGTTGTTAATTGATAATAATGATTTAAATATAAATCTGTTATAATTTGTAAAGATTTGAATTCAATTAAACTAAAGTTTTCAATCTTGTTAATTAAAATATCCCAACATGAGTTTATTAATATTGCTCCATCTTTAAACATTTGAGTTTTTATAGCAGCTTTTGCTAATAATGAATAAAGAAAATGATAAGAATTTGATTCCAATGATTTTAAAATTTCAGAATCATCAGAATCATCACAATCATTTAAAATGGTTGAACAAGTTGTATGAATAATAAAATAATGAGACAATTTTTGTTGTGTTGGGAGATGAGGTAGTTTTTTAGTTATGGCAAGCAAGTTTATTATAGATGACTCATTAATATGTTGTGGATGTGGATGTGGATGTGGTGGAGGTATTGGGATAGTTGGAGTTGGAATTGAAGAAGAAGAAGAAGAAGAAGAAGAAGAAACTGATTTCAAATATACACCATTTGATACATCAATATTTGGATGTAAAGTTCTCAAGTGTCTTTGAAGTAAATCTCTTCTTACAAAAGCAGAATGACATATTTGGCAATGGAAAGGCTTCTCTTTTGTATGTGAACGTTCATGTCTCAGTTTATGTTCTGATCTGGCAAAAGGTCTTGCACAGAAGGAGCAGATATGTTTTTTTGGCATTAGATCATTGTAATAATGGGAAAAAGATAATTAGATTCATATATGAATATATATAATATGAATATATATAGAATATATAGAATGTAAAGAGAAATGATGTAGGGTCAGCTGATGTATCAATTTCTATTATGATAAATAGATAAATATGATAATAAATAATAGTAATAACTATAATAATCACCTCCCCGCCATAATTCTCCTCTTGAGCTGGCAACACGAGACGTCGTTCATATTCAACAATTGATTTGAAATGGAAATGGAAATGGAAATAAAAATGGAAATGGAAAGTGACTTCAAGAGGAGACCGGAACACTACAAGCCTGGTCTATCAACATGTAATTTATAAAATTTATTTTATTTTTTTCTCTATATACTTACTTCTAGCTACATAGCAGAGCAGAGCAGAGCAAAGCAAAGCAAAGCAGAGCAAATCAAATCAAATCAAATCAAAGTGTTATTTGCTAAAAAGTTTATCAAAGGCTGGAATCAAAGACTGAGCCAATGCAAAACTAAACACAAGTTTAGGTCCAGTGGTCAACAATTTAGGAGTCAAACCTTTGAAAAAAGAACTCAACCCTTCATTTTTCAACATGTTTTTAATGATTGTTACACCGCTTTCTGGATTCTCGAAATTCTTGTTTTGAATACGGGTCTTGATAACATCCAATGGTGCACTAACAATCAACGAAGCACTAGCACCAACAATGGAACTGATGAAATTCTCTGACCAAGTAGCTTTAGAATAATCTTTTAAACCCAATAAATACTCTTTAGCAAAAGCATTACCTCCAAAAAGAGCAAATGACCCTGGTGCATTTCTAGCCATGGTCCATCCAAATCCTCTATATAATCCTAACCCTTCATCTTGAATAATCTTGATAAACCCACGACCTCTAAAAGATTCTGGATTGGTTTGTCTTTTGATTTTCAAAACATCCAATGGTAACAAAACAACCTCACCAATACCAATCAAAGATCCCGCAGTGGCACTCATCAATGCTTTACCTGTCTTTGCTCCAAATACATCATCAAATGTAGATTTGAAATTCTTATTTAAAAATTCATTGGCAAATGGTTGTCCTCCATATTTATAAACTCTTTGCAAGATCTTGTAGACTGCTGCATAACCTAACCCTGGAAATAAAGATAACAGTCTTTTACCAACTGGTTCTCCTGCTGAGTTTCTGAAAATAACAGAGTTTAGTTGACTTAAGTTTGTAATTTTCGTATGGTTGGACATTAATCTTTTAGAAATGGTGTCAACTGGATGGAAAACTCCAATCTCTAAAATACCAGCTGATGCTGAGCCCAGAACTCTAGCTGCTGCAGACTGTTTCTTATCACTGGCCATTCTTCTGTTCTTCTTTTAACAACAGTTTTATAATCAAGATTCAAATTTCAAAATTCGTCGATAAAATTTTCATTTTTTTTCAACCGAGATTAGATTTTATTTTATTTTATTTTATTTTGTTTTGTTTATTGAAGAAAGAAAGAAAGAAAGAAAGAAAGAATGCTTTACTCATTCAAAGGTTGCTATCCAGCAGACACACTCAATGCCATCTTGAAACCAATGGGTCCTTATACATGGCAGACAAACTCGTATTGCCAGGGCATATGTTCCTCTGCTGGTTACGCGTTAGCTGCTACGAGCAACTCAGACTGTTATTGCGCGTCTTCTTGGTCTGATACCTACATGTCTGTCTCAGAGACATTGTGCTCTGCTCATTGTAATGGGTACCCTCAGGAGATGTGTGGTGGAGACAACCATCTCAGTGTTTACATTGACGAATCTCAGATTGTTTTGAATGTTGTTGATACTACACCTACTACTACCACCACTACAAAGACTAATACTACGCCAACAACTACATCATCCACTTCACAAATAACTACCATCAACACCACAACCACTACCAAAAAAAAACCCCACACACAACAGACTTCAACTACTAAAACCCAAAATACACATTCTTCTACTACTTCCACAACATCATCGTCATCAACAACCTCTTCTTTCCAACCAACTACACTAGTCTCAATCATTACCCAAATAATATCCGCCTCTATCTCCGCCCCTTCTTCAATAATAGTTCATACAACAACAATAACTTCTACTCCAACTTCAATTCCATCTCCATCTTCTCTCCCACTATCCAAATCAGCAGCATCAAAATCAATATCAAAAGGTGCAATTGCAGGTATAGTAATAGGAATCATCGCTTTTATAATCATTGTGGCCATTATAATCTTGTTGATATTTAAATACAAAAATAATGATACCGATGATGATAAAACTCTTAAAGGTGTTAATGATGAAAATTCATTGAAAACAATGGAAATGATTTTACCACCAGGTCCTATTTGGAATGAAGAGAAAAAAAGAATGAGTAATGGATCTGTTTTTGATAAAGATAGATTTAGTAAAGTTTTAAGAGTTGTTAATCCTGATTCTTGATCTTTTATCCTTTCATACATTTCATACATTTGATATATTTTGATACATTTCATATATTTTGATACAAATTTATGTCATTACAAACTATTTATTTAATTTAATTTCAGTCCCCAAATATAGATTTTATTAAACAATTATTCAATTTTCATTATTCATTCTTTAATAATAATAATAACAAGAACCAAAATAATAATAATACTACTACTACTACTACTAATAATAATAATAATAATAATAATAATAACCAAAATAATAATAATAAAAAAAAAAAAAACAGAAATTATTTCCTAGCTCTCCCACTTAAACAACGATCAATATGAGCAGCAAATCTATTCCCAGAAATCTCTCTACCACAATTCCCACATTGGAAATACTTCAAATTCTCAACTTGTTTTTCATTCCCATAAATATCTTTCTCTTGTGGTAATTTTGAACTTGGTGTATTAAAAGGTAATGTGAGTAATGCTGTTTGAATTGTTTGTTGTAAAAGTGAAGCATAAAGTTGTTCTGAGAGTTCATTGATCGTTACCATCTCTTCTCTCTTCTATTACATATATCAAATATATCAAACTATCTTTATATTGTAGTGATAAAAAAAAAAAATAAAAAAAAAAAAAAAATAATCTCTTTTCATATAAATATTTAGAAGCAATGTCAAAGATTTTAATATGAGTGACGATGACGAAGATGAACCACAACATAAATGGCACACACTACCAAAAAGAGGAATAAAAGACTCAGCACCAGATGGCTCAACAATCCAATCCTCTTTATTAACAAATTCAATCAATATAATAATCTCAAATTTAAAAGTTAAAAGAGGTCATTTAATTAAAAATTCTATAACAGTAGAATGGGATGAATCCCTAAGATTGGGGAAATTGTTAAATTTAAAAGGCTCATTTTGGCAAAATATGGGACATTCATATAACAATTTAAATTTTTTACAAATTGAAGAAATTTTATACTTATTAGAAAGAGGTTCAATTGTTTTAATTGATAAATTAAAAAAATTTAATTTCAGTTTACAAGATGCTTATTGTTTATTTCATGGAGATGAAATGTTATGGTATTGGTGCTATGCTAATTTGAAAAGATCAGGTTTTGTTTTACAAAGATTTAATGAAGATGAAGATTTAATGGTTAAAATTAAACCATTTAATGTTTGGAAAAAATTGATAAATATAATTTTGTTAATTTTTTCAGGATTTTTAAAATTAAAAGAAAATTTAATAACTATATTGAAAAATTGGGGTAAAATAACTTCATATGAAAAACAATTAAATTCTTTACAAATAATTCCAATTTCAAAAACAAAAGAATTTAATAATCCAATTTTCAAAATTTGGAAACCAAAAAATTTTATTAAAAAAAAAATTAATAATAATTTTGATTTTAAATTATCAATTTTTGATATTAAAAATTTTAAATTAAAGAAAAAAAAAGGCATGTTTGCTATTATTGATTGTGGAATAATTAATTTTGGAACATTAGAAGAAATTGATTTGAAAATTAATTTTAATTATAATTCAATTAAACCTCAAATATATATAAAATAATAATAATAATAATAATAATAATAATAATAATAATAATAATAATAATAATAATAATAATAAAAAAAAAGATAATCCAAATCATAGATAATTTGGTCCATTTGGATCGTATGGTTGTTGATACCCTTGTTGTGATTGTGATGACTTACCAAATCTAGAATACATTGATTGATCAAAAGTTGATGGTGTGTTATAAAAATTAATCGTTTCATCTGATGCTGTTTTTGGTGGTATGATTGGATTATTTAACGATTTAGGAATTTGTTGTTGTTGTTGTGGATTTGCCGGTTTGATTTCAAGTTTTGACATTTGTTGATTTAAATTTTGATCGGCAATAAATGTTTTAATGTTATCATGTAATTGATTTATAAAATTAATTAAATTTTCATAAAATTCTTTTGTTTTAATAAATTTTCTAATAAATGATTGATAATTATTGAATTCTAAATCAATTTTTTTCAATCTAATTAATCTATCATTAACATTTGATGAATAATCATTTAATTTATTAAAATCATTGGTGATTTCTTCAATCAATTTATTTTGTTGGAAAATTATAAATTCAATTCTATTAATAATTGGTTCAAATTTATTTAATTCATTATCAAATAATTTCTTAAATTCTTTGTCACTATGTTGTTTTTTACTATTTAAAATCAATACTGAACTAATATCATCTTCATGAATCATTTTTTTGAAATCTTCAATCAATTTATTTTTCTCAATTTTGAAATTTGTTAATATCTGTAAATTTGTTTCAATTTTGTTGATTGAATTAGATGTGTTTGAAGTATCTAAATCTAATAAATTTATCTCAGCTGATGATGTAGTATTTTGGTTAATGTAACCGATTAGATTGGCTTCTGATTGGAAAGTATTGACAAAATTTAAATCAATTGATTTGAATAAATTATCATCCAGTTGTTTGGCATTTAAAATTGATTTTTTCAAATTAATTAATTGATTTCTAAACTGTTGAATCATTGATAGATTATTATTATTATTATTATGTGACTGAATGTGTTGATTTTCTTCCAACAATATTTCACTAGATTTAATATTATTTAAAATCTCAGATCTTTTAAATTGAACCCAATCAATATCTAATTTGGGATTAAACATATTTAAATTCTCAACATATTTTAAATATTTGGAATCAATAGAATTTGGATTTTTAAAGAAATTTAAACTTGTTGGTAAATTCAAATACTCTAAAAATGAATCATATTCAATATCTGAAGTTTCAGATTTATCCAATTCTTCACGTAATAACTTTGCCTTTTCTTCACTATAAAGACTTAATTTTTCATGAATTGAAATTGGAATTATTTTATCAAAAATATCATCACCAATAATTTCAGTGATATTTTGATGATCATTGATTGAAATTGGTTTTGCGCTTTCTAAAGGCTTAATTAATGTTGCAAGGTTTAATGATTCTGTGGTTGGAATCAATTGATTATATATATAATCATTATCTCTCATTAAAGTTTTCAATTTTTCATCCAAGTTTGTTTGAACAATTTTAAAATCAATTGTTGTTAAATTGATAACTTTCTTCAAATTTTCAAATTCTTGATTAGCTAAGTTCAACAAAGCTATAGATTCACCAATTTTTTTCGATTCAATTGATTCAGAATAATTAATTAACCCAATTATTTTATAATAAATTTTCTTAAATTTAATTAGATTTAACCATTTACTTAAATCTCCCAACTTATTTGAACTTTCATACATTGTCTCACAAGTTTCATATAAATTTGATGTTGCAATTGATAATTTTGC
This sequence comes from Starmera pachycereana, assembly GCA_030570535.1. Taxonomy (NCBI): domain Eukaryota; kingdom Fungi; phylum Ascomycota; class Saccharomycetes; order Phaffomycetales; family Phaffomycetaceae; genus Starmera; species Starmera pachycereana. The sequence goes on from JAJLVW010000059.1 coordinate 21,923, forward strand.
AACTAAAGAAGTTTTACCAGAATCTTCTTTGATCAATTTCAATAAAAAAACTTCTTGTGCTTGGGCCAGTTCTAAATTCATTAAAAAATTCATCAATGCACCACTTAACTCTTGCGATGGAGCATGTAAAAAATTCTCTGCTATGAACTTGTAAACACCAGCACTATACTGGAAATATTGATAACTTTGTTTCAAATCAGAGTTGATAAATGATAGGCTTGCAATTTCACTTAGGATTGATCCAAGATTGAAAAGAACAGATGCTTTTTCAAAGGCAGCTGAATTCTGTGTAATTTGGGCTGATTTGTCATAGGCATCTGTCCACGTAAATTTGATTTTAACACCATGTTCATTAATAGGAAGACGTAGATCTAATAATTCCAATTGTCCAAAATACTTGTAATATTCGTCTCTAGCAACCACAAGCTCGGCAATTGTGATTGTGATGGTGGATTCTGCTGAAATGATGTCTCCTTCGTGATAGATTGAAGAGTTTGAAGCAACGATATCGCTGCGTAACTTGTTGAGGGTGTTGATTTGGTTCTCAAAATCAGAGAAAGACCCATACACTTTGCGCAAGTAGGATCCGAGTGGTGCACTCCAGTCAACTTTGTCTGTATTACGTAGTTTGGTGGTGATGAACGCTGATTTCATTCTCGTGGTGGCTGTATTAATTAAATATTCAATTTGTTACATATTATACTGCAAATATGAAGTTTAAATTCGATTGATTGTTTACAATTTTATTATAAATTTGCCACTCAGGGAAGGAAACAGAAAGATTGGAATTATGTGTATCAAATAATTCAAATACCTTGAAAACTAGCAATAATTGAAGCTTGAAACCATAATGGTTATGTTGTGGGAGTATCCAGCTCCACAAAGAGGGTTTTGGGACCCTGTCACGTCCACTATTGACTGGTGCGAGGAGAATTACGTGGTGAACTATTATATTGCAGAGTTTGTTAACACACTGTCCAATGCTGTTTTCATCCTACTGGCGGTGTATGCAATGTGGTCTTCCTGGTACAATAGGCTGGAGACAAGGTTTCTGTTGATCAGTTTTGGGTTCTGTGTGGTTGGAATTGGAAGTTGGTTGTTCCATATGACATTGAAGTACGAGTTCCAGCTGCTGGATGAGCTGCCCATGATCTATGCTACTTGTATCCCGTTGTGGTCGTTATTTAGTGAAGGCAGAAGTAGCAATGGAAGTCATTTGGTTGGTTGGGGCATCCTGTTGGGATCCAGTTTTTTAACAGCTATTTATTTGCGTTACAAAGATCCTACAATCCACCAAGTGGCATATGCCTTAATCAACCTGTTTATTATAGTGAGATCCCATATGCTCACACGCAAACATGTTTCTGATCCATTAGCTAGAAAACAGCTGCTCAGCACCATGGTGAAAGGGATTCTGATATTTGGACTTGGGTTCTTCCTATGGAACTTGGATGTTCACCTGTGTTCTACATGGATTGGGATGCGTAGAGCTGTTGGAATGCCATTGGGGTTCTTGCTGGAGTTGCATGGCTGGTGGCATGTTCTTACGGGTACAGGAGTCTATTTTTATGTTGTCTATTTGGAGTACCTAAGAGTGTTTCTGATAGGCAAGGAGAAAGATTATACACTGGTGCATTGGTTTGGTTTTCTACCTGAGCTTGTGTTGGTGAAACAGAAGAGACTTTAAGTTTGTTATGCAATTTGAAAGTTATTTATTTATGAAGGTTGAAGATAAGGTTACATATGATAAGAACCAATTATGAGCAATGAAAGAGATGAATATTATGACAATTGAGTGTAGTATAAGAGCAAACGGCCATGTGATTCATAGCAAAACTCTTCAAAGATAATCTCGCTTTTGGTGGTAATAAACTGCTGTTTTTCGTCTTGTGCTGCTAATTCCTACTGAAAGCGATATCAAAGATAAAGGATTCAAAGCCTATAAAAACAGCTGGGAAGTCGTCTCTTCCTCATTAGAAATCGAAGAAGACACCAAAAAATGGCACTGCTGGCACTTTCTGCTTTGCTCACAGCTGCTGGCTTTTTCCTGCTCTACAACTATGTGCTCTTCCCACTGTTACTCAACCCTCTCAGAAACATTCCTGGTCCTACACTATACAAACTATCCAAGATATTCACTCTTAACGACCAGCGAACCGAGCAGCGCAACGTCAAGCTAGCACACTTTCACGACATCTACGGCCCCGTTGTCCTGATAGCCCCCAATGAGATCTCTTTAAACTCCTTGGAACACCTCAAGCAGATCTACATCAAACAGAACCTACCAAAAACCTCGTTCTATGCTCAGTTCACCAACTACAATGAACCAAACGCATTCTCTACGCTGGACAACACCACACACATCAAGCGCAAGAGGCTCATGGTCAAGCTGTACTCCAAATCATCTGTTTTCCAGCAAGATTCACAACTTCACCTGAACTCTACCATAATGAAAGTCGTAAACTTTATTGATCAAAGACTGTCTCAATCAATAGACGTTTATGATCTATTCAACGCAATGGCAATGGATGTCGTCACATTCTACGAGCTAGGACCAGGCTTTAGCTCAAATCTAGTAACCTCATTAAAAGAAAGACAGATCATAAAAGCTTTTAGAGCCAGTTCTTCAATGTGGTTTTATACTACTTTAATGCCAATGTTATGGAACCAAGCAGCATCGAAGGAAATTGCTGAATTAGCACCTAAATCTTCAGATTGGGTGTTCAACCAATTCGACAAATCATACACTCATCTTGATGGAAACTATGAACAACGTTCAAATGATCAATCAATATTGAAAAAATTGTATGATTCAGGTATCCCCAAATTACAAATCGCAAGTGAATTATTTGATCATATTGCAGCAGGTCATGAAACCACGGGGACATCAATGGCGTATTTAACATGGGAATTATCTCGTCCATGTAATTCATATATTCAAACAGAGTTATTTAATGAAATAGTGAAAAATTTTGGTGTAACTCCAATTGATTCAATTGATTTAGAGAGATTAGATAAACTACCTTTTTTGAATGCAGTTATTACTGAATTAACACGTTTACATGCTGCAATTCCAGGTTCAGAACCAAGAATCACAACTACTTCATCAACGGTGGTTTTAAGTAATGGAGAAGAAATTATGGTGCCAAAGGGAACAATTGTGTCAGTTCAACCTTGGTCGATTCATAGAGATCCAGCAGTTTTCACTGAAAGAGATAAGTTTATACCAGAAAGATGGTTAAAACAAATGAATGAATCAGAAAATGAGTTTATTGAAAGGACTAAAATTATGAAGAATATGATATTTACTTTTGGTCAAGGGAATAAAATGTGTTTAGGTATGAATGTTGCATTGATTGAAATGAAATTGGTTACTGCTCAATTATATTGGAGATACACTTCAAGAATATCTGAAAAATGGTGTATGAATATTGCACAAGATAAGAGTGATGTTTTGATGGGGTACTCAACTTTTGGTGAAATTTCAAAATCAGAAATGAATGATTTGGAGCTGATGAGTATGGCTGATAGTTATACAAGTAGACCTATCCATGATGAATGTTTTTTGCTTTGGGAAAAACGTTAATTTACAATCATTAGATATTTATTTATTTATTCATTTATTTATTAACTTTAATATAGACTACACTTATAGGAAATAATAACATCATCAATTTTTTACTTAAATTCATTTATATCAAACTGTTTGTTTAGTCTATAATTAAATGGATTATTTGTCCCCATTCTTTTAGGTGAATCAAAAATATAATTCTTGACATCTCCAATGTTATCATTGACACTAGTTTTATGGTAATTATCAATGTTATAAAAATTCCCAATCATACGTGTGTTTGTGAAAGTAACTGTTTCATTGATATTTATTAAATTGCTCAAGACATTACTTTTATCTGATATTCTGGTGGTACCTGTTAATTCTTTATCATTGTTTAATTCTGAAATACCACTGAATTTATCTTGATATTTTTTACCATTAATTAAATAATCTAACATTGTTTCTTCTGAATCCAATTCTGAAATAGAAGTTGCTGAAATATTGGTTAACAATGGTAATTTACTTTCTTTATTAGTTTGATCTTTAATAAAACTTGATTTGGACTTGGATTTGTTATTTTTCCTGGCAAATTTCTTTGATATGGATCTTGTGAAACTATTAAATTTACTTTCATGATTATCCTTATCATCATCAATTATCAAATTCTTGTCTTTCTTCACCTTCTCTTCAACACAATTCAATTTGACTTTATACTTTTCTGTTAGCATGACTTCACTTGATGTTATTGATATTGAATCTTCTTGGTACTTCTTTTTAGCTATATCATAAGGATTTTCAGCAGTTACATCATAATTGACAAATTCATTCTCCATGTCATCTTCATCATTACAAGTATCAAAATTACTTAATGTGAGACTAGATTTTTTAACCGAGCTACCAATGTTTCGTTTAACTTTATGAATCAAACTTCTCAGAGTTGATGGTCTAGTGTCTATAATAGACTCATTTGGATCTAAATTGAAAGGTCTGGAATTCAATTCTCTTTCAATCTCATCATAATTACCTAACAATCTCTGTGTAAGTGTTTTATTTGTGGTAGTATTGATGCTATTTACGTCAACAGCAGATGGTGTGGCTGTTATATTGATGATTGTATTTGTAGTGTTGATGTTATTAGTAACTGGTTTTTCAGATATATGGAAAAATCTTCTGATTGTGTTTGATTTATTTCTAACTGTGGAAGAATTTGCTTCTAGATGTGAATTTATCTTTGATTTTTTGGACAGTCTTGATTTGGAATTCATTGATGGAACAGTTTCAGGAACAGGAATTTCATAGTACTTATTTCTTCTAAACCATCTTGTAAAAAAAAAATGTTTATGTCTCTCCATTTTGACACCAATTACAGTCAATTCATCATCATCATCATCATCATCATCCACATCATTTACATCAGTGTCTTTCCCTAATTGAATATCATGTGTATCTACTTCAGCCTGTGGATCCAACGCTAATGAATCTTCAGAAATAACATTATTATTAAATTTTTTCTCAAATACTGGATTGGTGTATCTCTCCCTGACAGAGGGCATTCTTGTCACTTTGGCAACAAATTCTTCTCCGTGATGCCCTGAATTGCTAGATCTCTTATGGAACCTCATCAACCTAATGTAAAGTTGAAATAGCGATATTTTTGTAGCAGCAAGAAGCAACGGAGTCTAGTCAATAATCAAACACAAGCAACACAGCAGCAGCAAACAAAAAAGCAATGTTCACAGCACCACTAGGTCAGTCTCGTGGGTTTCTGTTGGATTGCACATAAATTTTCAATTGTGAAATGTTTCAATTCAAAGTCTGTTTGTACCACTCGTTTGGGAGAAAGTGGAAAAAGGCACAAACCTAAACATACCAAATCTTTCCTATTACCACCACCATTCTTCTTCTATTTCAATGCATTAACACCTCAAAACAGTACATTTCTTTCAACATAATTTTATGTACTTATGTATGTATGTAGCGATTTCATAATGTCTAAAAACAACAATCAAAAATTAATGTAAAATCATCAACATTACAATACAAAACCACCCAATTTACACTCTTCAATTAATCCACCCTCCTTCCCAAAATGAACCTCAGACAACAGCTCCTTCAGTTGCTCAACGTTTTTTCTGTTGTGACCTCTGCCTTCATGTTCTGGAAAGGTCTCTCTGTGTTCACCAATTCCGCGTCTCCAATTGTCGTTGTTTTATCTGGTTCCATGGAACCAGCATTCCAAAGAGGTGATATTTTATTCCTTTGGAACCGTGAGGCTCGTGCTCAAGTTGGTGATGTTGTGGTGTATGAAATCCAAGGTAAACAGATTCCAATTGTTCATAGAGTTTTAAGAGAACATCATAATGATGAAAAACAGTTGTTGTTAACTAAAGGTGATAATAATGCTGTTGATGATTTAGGTTTATATAACTACAATCAGAATTATTTGAATTATGAGAAAGATATAGTTGGTACTGTTAAAGGATATTTACCAAAAATTGGGTATATTACCATTTTAATTACAGAAAATCAGTATTTTAAATATGGGTTATTAGGATTAATGGCTGTTTCTTCATTATTATCTAGTGAATAGATATGATATGTACAAATAACATAAAATAAAATGAAATAAAAGAGAACAAAACAAAACAAAATATAATATAATAAAATAATGACAATCAGTAATCCAATTCTATAGATGCAGAGACATATCTTGGTGGAGAGTGTACCCTTTTCTTAGTATTTTCAGCTCTTTGATTAGAAACATTTTCAATGATTCTTTTGATTTCTTGTTCTTTATTCATTTCAAAATCAATCTGTCTTTGTTTCAAATATTTGATGTATTTCTCAAAAGTAATCACACATAATTCTTCATTTGAAATCATTTTATATTCTGGTGTTTCTTCAATTGAAGGTTTCAATGAATCCCATGTAGTATCAACTGTAATTTTTGGTGCTTCAAATCTTTTCAAGAATGACATAAACTCTTCTTGTAATCTTTTCATCTTACGTTCTTGAGCAAATCTATCTCTTTGTTTAACTTCTTTAATCTGTGCAATCAGTTTATTATAAACTAATTCAATAGTTATATCATCAAACTTTTCGGTTTGACTATCTTTCTTCAAAATCTCAGTTATTACCTTCAATTGTTCCTCATGGTTTGTATCTTCATCATCTTTAACAATGAAATCATTGTTTAGTAACACTTGACTAACAATATCTCTTTTAGCTTTAATAACAATTTCTTCTTCATCAATAAAATCCCAAAACAACTCAATTGGTGTTGATCCATTTCTTCCCAACAAATCAATGAATCTTTGATCATTAACTATTGCTGGATAAATTTCTGACCATTTGGTATCAACACGTAATAAATCCTCAGTTTTCAATTCTTGTAATAATTGTTTAAATCCATCACGAGCAATTCTATCATTTCTATAATTTTCTAATGATAATTTATGAATACGTTGATTTTGATTTTTTTGTAGTATGGATAAATTCATTTCATAAATTTTTAATAAATCTAACTGATTTAATATAACAAAATGTTTATTTTGTTCAAATCTTTTATCAGATTTAATTAATTTTAAAGTTGAATCCCAAGTTGAATTTAAATCCAAATTCAAAGTTTTGAAATATTCATGTAATTCTTCAATTGCTTGTTCTCTTAATTTATTCTCCTTTTCATTGTGTAATGAACGTAATTCATCAACATAATCTTGAAATGTTTTCCTTTTAATTTTTTCACTAATAACAGAATGTGTATAAATTGGTTCTTTTGAGATCAATCTTTTAGCAGTTTGCCAAGTTGTATAATATTTAATGGATTTGTTTTGCTTCAATAAATCTGTAAATGCGTTTTTGAATTTTTCAATTGATTGATTTTCTTTCATCAATTCATCTTTTGTTCTTGTATGCAAGTAATTTTCAAAGAGATGTTTTTTCTCAAGCGAGTCTTCAATAGCCCAGTATCGTACATCGTCAATGAATTTGTTAATGATTTGAGAGAACGACCAAGTGGCATCAATATGAGCTTCTCTAAGCATTTCGGTGAAATTTTTGATTGCATCTTCACTGTTTGATGATTTTATATGGAGAAGTTTAGAGTTATTTTGGTACTTATTTTTATACTGCGTGTCTTCATCATTCTGTTGGTCAGGTTCATTAGATTCTTCTGCCACCACTTCTGCCTGAACTTCTGTATTAGTATCATTATTATTCTTGATATCATCCTTCAGATCAGCTTCAGCAGCTTCCTCTTCAGCCTTCTTCACTAAAGCAACAACCTCCTCAGGCAAGTCCCACACCGATTCACCAGTACCTTCATTGTAATAATAAACCTTCTCGCCATCTTTCACTTGCACCCACCCAGTCTGCTGCAAACACCTCTCAAGTACAGTCATGAGTTCTACTGGCTTGTCCCATGTCGACTCGCCCGTCTCAATGTTGAAATAGTAGCTTCTTCCGCTGTCGTCCTTCCCTTCTGTCCAACTCATCTTTCTTCTTCTTCTTCTAACAATAATAAAACAAAATAAATTTATAATTATAAAATTTCCTCCTTTTGAAAAAAAGAACAACCAACAATACATACAACGAAATCAGCCAGCAATGGTGAGTTTCCCTTGCTTTGTGCTACCCAATTACTTTTGCTAACAATTTCCCAACAGTCACAGTCGTTGCGTCCATACCTTGCGGCGGTCAGAGTGTCGCTCACAGCAGCTCTTTGTCTAGAAGATTTCGCATCCCAGTCTGTGGAGAGACACAACAGACCTGAAATCGAAGCTGGGTACGTCTGTCCCTTAATTTTTACTGGATGATTGAGTTACTAACAACAGCAGTACATCCCCAGAATTGCTGCTAAATAACATGGTGGTGGCTAGAAACGAGAACGAGCAGGTGCTGATTGAACCTTCCATCAATTCCGTAAGAGTTTCCATCAAGATAAAGCAGGCTGACGAGATCGAAACCATTTTGGTACACAAGTTCACCCGTTTCTTGACTGCCAGAGCAGAGAACTTCTTGATCTTGAGAAGAGAACCTATTAAAGGCTACGATATTTCCTTTTTGATCACCAATTTCCACACTGAGAAGATGCTCAAGCACAAACTTGTAGATTTCATCATCGAGTTCATGGAAGATGTGGACAAAGAGATCAGTGAGATGAAGTTGTTCTTGAATGCCAGAGCCAGATTTGCAGTGGAAGCTTATCTCACCCCATTTGACTAAGTACTCCATTTTTGCTTTATAACTCCAAATGAACTAGAAAACAAAACAAAACAAAACTACTACTGTTCAAAATATACAATGAACTACACCCTATATGTAGCTGGTGTTTTGTGGATCGTTTCAAACAACAATATTTTGAATCTCTCTTAGTAAAAGTACTGAATTTTGCAAAATATTTTGAAATTTACTGTACATTAA
>JAJLVW010000059.1:30996-61097 GCA_030570535.1 Starmera pachycereana
CTTTTTTTTTTTTTTTTTTTGTTGTCAATTGTTTTGTTTTTGATATACTGAATAATAGCTTGATAGTCTTATAACACCATGGTTTCCAACCCTCGCGAGTCGCCAGAAGACCTTGCACCACAGTCTATCAACGACGAGAACAGCAGAGTACCCAAACAGGGCATGGATCTGTGGAACATCGACGGGCTCAGCGCGGACTTTAATCTGATAAATGTTCCTGAAGATGCCTACAACTTCTTGCACTTGACAGACGATACGGTGTCGCCACTCAACACCAACAGCACTCCAATCAACAATACAAACCAGAATCATAACTCCAACACAAACAGCATGCTCAACCACTACCAGTTCCTGCTTAACCAGAACAAAGTGTCTATGAAAGAAGCGTTCCCTACAAACTCTTATCTTTCTCCTCGAGGTTCAACACCAAATGCAAACTCTCCAGATAAACCTCAAACAAACTCATACCAGGAGATTAGCAGCAGCAACAACAACAGCAACAACAACAGCAATAATAATAATAATAATAATAATAACAATAATTCCAACAAGTCTTGTGATCACTGTAAAAGCAGAATGCTCAAGTGTGTCTTGATACCTAATTTGTCTAATTGTATCCAATGTGAGACTAAAGGCATGAAATGTACTTTTAATGACCCATCACAGAACCCGTTGCTGAAAAGAGGTCTACCGGGTGCTGAAGACAATCAAAGCTCCAAAAAATCAAGAACTTCTAAATCTTCAACTCCTACTGCTAATTTACAACAGAATTTACAACATCAACATCAGAACCAGAATCAAAAGCAGACTCACAACCAACAAACAATGAACAATTATCCATCCAACTCAAACATTCCAAAATCACAACAACTGACTCAATTTAAGAAACCTCAACAGCCTCAAACTGTTCAATATCCGAGATCTTCATTTTTAGTTGGTAACACCTCAATGTTTGATGCTTCTTTACTTGATCGTATCAAACTTGATAAAATTGATCAAGCTATTCTTACACCATCATTATCATTACGTAAAGTCAGTAATGACGTTTTATTTATCCTAAGGAATGACTATACAGAAGAATCAGCTTCAAATGCAGATTGTTTAGTTGATCAAGTGGAAAATTTAGTGGCACCTTTTGGTCAAAATTTAGTTCATTTATATTTCCGTATTGTGCATCCTTCATTCCCAATTTTACATAGGAAAGTTTTTTTGGAAAAATATTCACGATCTTATAGAGAATTTGCTCCTCCTTTATTAGCAACAGTTTATGCTTTAGCTTGTCAATGGTGGAATCAAGATCCAATTTTATCTAAAAACACCAAACCAAATGTTAATTTGCTAACGGAATTAGCATTCAGATCTTTCCTTGATGTCATTGAAAGACCAAGATTAAGTGCAGTTCAAGCTGGGTTATTATTATTACATTGTCGTTCAGAAAATGCAAATAATTGGATATTATGTCAACAAGTTGTTGCACTATCCGAAGAACTGGGATTAGGTTTGGATTGTCAAGATTGGAAACTGCCTAAGTGGGAGAGAGGTTTAAGAAGAAGATTAGCTTGGGCAGTTTGGATTCAAGAAAAATGGACTTCATTAAATGAATCAAGAGTCTCTCATTATTTAATTGGAAGAAATTGGATGGTTAAAAATATTGCAAATGATGATTTCCCTGAATTACCTTTGAAAAATCCAAGACAAGATGAATTAGAATATAGAGATACAATTAATGATATTGATAATGGGAAATTTTTATTTAAAGAAATGATTGAATTAAGTTTGATCTTGGGTGAAATCATGGAGATTTTTTACACTTATCAATCAACACAGCTGAGTAGAATAGAACAGGTTTTAAAAGCTGCTAAACCTTTACAATTGAAATTAAGACAATGGTATCATTCTTTACCTCAAGCATTACAAATGAATTCTACTAAAGCTTCAAAACTTTGTCCATTTGGTTCTTTACATCTAAGTTATTTTGCTGCTGAAATTACATTACATAGAAAAATTATTGTTTCTTTAACAAATGATGTTCATCAAGAATTGGTGAAAGTTTGCAGAGCTGCTGCTACAACAAGATTGGTTGCTGTATTAGAATTTGTGAAGAATTTGAAAAATGAACATATTTTTGCTTATTGGCATTCATCAACAACCAATAATTTTACATTAGTTGGTACTTTTGCTGCAATTTTGTTTGTCACTTCAACAAATCCACATGAAGCTGACATGTATAAAGAACACATTGCAACTTATAGATCCTTATTGGCTGGTTTAAGTAAAAGTTTCATTCATGCTAATAATGCTTTACAAAGAATTGATATGTTATTGAATCAAATACCAGGATTGATACAAAACACTCCTCCTCCTCAACAACAACAACAACAACAACAACAACAACAACAACAACAACAACAACAACAACAACAACAACAACAACAACAACAACAACAACAACAACAACAACAACAACAACAACAACAACAATCAGATGTGATATCACCTCTAAACTCAATAACATCACCAATGAATTTCCAACAAGGGTTAACACCATATTTAACTCAATCATTTCAACAACCATTCAATAATGCACCAATTACTACAACAAATAACTCAAATAATACCAACAAAAGACAGATCAATTCATCAAATATGAACAATCAACAACGTCGTACTGGTGCTCCACCAGTTACCACTATTCAACCACGCCATCAAACTTCAGAATTGAATAAATCCACTACAAATTCACCATTAAGTATCACCACACCTGTTGATTTGGGTCAAAGTAGGAACAGTACGCCCAATGTTAATAGATCTAATGTTACTAGTCCTCAAGATTCAAGAAATAATAAATAACCAAGTTTAATTACAGAAATTAAGTTAATCTCAAAAAAAGTTGTATTAATAGTTCTAACTTCTATGTACGTAGAGTTTATTATAAAAATTTTGTAACTTTCTTATCTTTTGCAGCTTCAATTAAATCACCAGGAATCTCAACAATAACATGAGTATCTGCATTTAATCTATAATTCAATAATTCTTTTTCTTTTACTTGTTGTGCTTTATAATCTATATACTCTTGTTCTTCTTTTGTTAAATTTTTTTCAACAGCAGGTTCTGGTACCTTTGTTGTTATTGTTGTTTCTGCTGCTTGAGGTATTGGTGGGATAACTGGTGAATTTATCATTTTCAATAAACTTTCTTCAGATATTTCACCATCTTCCAATTTTTTCAATAATTCTTGTTGTTTAGCCAATTCTTTTCTTCTTTGTCTAAATTTCTCTAGCCATGGAGTTTCCATGGTGCTATAAGTTGGTAATTTTAAGACTTCGAATCGTTTATTAACCAACTTCAATTCATTTTTAACATCAACATTTTCACCATTGGTTATACGTTGTGTTATTTCTTGTAGTTTTTCTATTTTCATTTTGTAACGTTTCTCCATATCATTCATTTCGCGTTGTTTTTCGGTGTAGTTGACGATTTGTCCACTCAACACTGAAACAAGTATGATAGGGTATATCATTGATTTATCGAATTTTCTGAAAGTGTTGATAATGGCGGATGAAGAAGAGGAGGAAGAGCTGTATCCACGATAGAAAGAGTAATAAAATGCATTTGTTGTTTTTTGTGCTGTTGATCTGAACATTTAGGCAGCTGCTGTAGTGAGCTAGTTGTGACGATTTCAAAGAAATATTGAATTTTTTGGGTTGTTGAAATATTTCGAGATTTTAATCAATTGATGGAATTTGAAAAAAAAAATTTGTTAAGAATAAAGAATAAAGATTTTTTAGTTGGAAAGTTCGAAACTGCTGTAGCTAACGGGATATTAGTTGTATGGACTCTCTGTTGATTTCTAAACTGTGTGTGGGTGTTTTTTTTTTTGACCTTCATTGTGTCAAACTGTAAGAGAATCGATCAAAACTTGAAGTTTTTATAGTAAATTCTCAAATAATTTGTTTGAACAATATAATAAAATCTGGAAAACAGTTATACAGCCCATCCTCCACTACTTCTCAGTAACTACTAACCACCACAGCCAGCTGTCTAGTGCTTCAAAACCTTTTTTTAATATAAATCCGGGCAACCTGTGTCTTTTCTCCTACATAATAAATAAATCCTAATATTAAAACCAAACTTAGACACTAATAGTAAACTGTAACAACTTTCAATTGCTATTCAGACCGCTTGCTACCACTGCACAATGTTTGATACACATGACAGCAGTAATACACTAGCTGCACAGCCCACAATCCTCACGGTACTCCCACCAGAGTTGATTCAACAGATTGTTTGGTTTTTGGAACAAGATGATTTACTAAACCTTACACTGACTTCCAGACTATTTTATCAGTTTTCTACTAATGTTTTATATCATCGGATCTATCTTAATGACACTAAAGTGGAAAAAAGTTCGGAGTATATGATTGCACCAAATTGGTCGTATTTATCAGTACGGTATTTGGCCAAAGTTAATAATAATAATAATAATAATAATAATGAGACTGACAACAATGATGGTGATGATAATTTGTACAATGAAGATAGAGATGAAGATGAAGACGGAGACTTTATTTTCAATAACGGAGATGATTCAAGTTGGACCAAAAGGGCCAAAAGATTTGCTAATATGAAACTTAAAAAATTGATTGAATCTTTTATTAATAATCCCAAACTTTGTTCTAAAATTGTTGAATTACGATTGAATTGGGATTTGGATATTGAGTTACAAGCACAATTAGTGGGTATTCTATTGAATGCATCTCCAAGTTTACAAATAATTGAGAATGTGACAGATCCACGATTAAATGATATTATTGCTAATGGGAAATATACGGGGAATTTAATTTCATTGGATTTACCACCTCCAAATACTTTACCTTCGTTTGAAATTGATAGAGATTATATTCCTTCTTTGAAAAATTATTTATCGATAAGGTTGAATCAAAGTCAAATCAAAATCTTGATTTTATTCATGAATCCATTTTTCATGTTTAATAATATTTATCAATTAAGGGAAAAATTACAAATTACTTCATTGAAAATCCATTATAGACCTGATGTTTATCCACATGAAATTTATTCAAGGCCAAGAGGAAGAGAAAACAATCCTATTAAATACAGTGATTTTTTTGATGTAAAATCATTAAAAATTTTGACAATAATTTCATGGCATGAACAAATCTTAGATCCATCATATTATAATTTTGATCAATGGCAAGAGTTCACTAAATTAGAAGATATAACATTAATTGCAGTGACATCTGATGAAAAACAAATTTCAACATTGATTGAGAATTGTGAATGTTTGAAAAGATTGAAATTAGATTTTTTCTATCCAAGACGTTCAATGCCAATTGATTCATTAATTTATAAATCAATTTTTAAACAACGTCTTAATTTAACATTTTTAGATTTGAAATTATTTTTAAATATTGAAATTGTTAATTTAGATATTCGTCGTTATAAAATTAAAATTAAAATTCCATGTCAATGTGAATTATGTCAAGAACGAGTATTAAAAGGAATTTTCCAAAAAAAAATCTTACCAACAGAAGAAGATTATTATATTCAACAAATTGAAAGTTTTGAAGTGATTAATATATTTGATCATTTGTTTTCATCCAATTTATTACCTTATTCAAAAGCAGTTGATGCATATCCAAGTGTTGAAACGGGTTCGGAAAGTATCGAATCTTTTTTAGACAAATTTAATGAAGCAAATAAAACAAGATCAGACAATTTCATTCCATTGATTAAGCAAGATTTTTATGATTTATTTCATTGTTTAATTCATAATTTGAAAAAAGTTTTTTTACCATTTGTTAAAGAATTTCCAAGTTTAAAATTTTTAGTTTTAAATGATATTTCACTTGTTTTCAAAAATAATGGGAGATTTAGATACCCAGTTCCATTATTTTTCAATGATGGGTTTGTTACTAATTTTAATGGTAAAGATGATGATATTGAAGAAGATGAAGATGAAGACTCAAGATATTTTATACGTTCGTTAATTTTTTTTAACTTAACTAATAATTAATTAAGATTTTAAGATATACTAACTTTTACTTATAGAGCCTAGTTTACGTTTACTCTTAGATTAAATGATTTTAAGGGATGAATTAAAGCTATATATATATCATCAAGTTTGTTTATTCAGGCTTAGAAATCAGTTCAAAATTTGTATGTGTTTCAACTTTCAACAACATTACAATTCATTAAAAGCTTAGAGAAAAGCAGCGTGAGTTAAATAAAAAAAAAAAAAAATAAAAAAATAAAAAACAAAAATAAAAAACAAAAGAAACAACGTTTGAACAAGGTTTATTTAAACAGTTTGTATTTTAATATAAAGTTCACTAGACCCTTTCAAAAACAAAAATTAGTGCAAATAAAATTAAAAATTCATCGAAAAAAAAAGTGCTGCCAGCACTGTTATAATAAAAGCATTACATATTAAGGATTTGAGATCAACTAATTAATCTCGTTATTAATAGTTTTTAATTACCCGCTGTTGTTCAAACTAATTCATTCCAAAATTGGCGACTTTTTTCATTATTTTGTTACTTTTAAGTTCAATTAAGTTTGTAACAAATTTTTTCAAACAGTTTCAACTTTTTTAATAATTTCGGGAAATAATTTTATTTTGCTAAGGTCTCTTTTTCATGTCAATTTTTTTTTTTTTATTTTTATTTATTTTTTTTGTTTTTCCAGTGTTCACGCGTTATTAGTTCTACAGTTTGTCTTAAAAAATGTAAACCCACAATAATCACTATTTATTATGAAGATAAATTCACCAGTGAAAATTAGACACCATTAATATTTTATAATTTTTCTTTTATCAGAAAATTTTTCAAGCTAATTACTCAAATCTAGCAAGAAATCAAGTCAACAACTTGTAAATGGATTGGAGCACATTGACCACCAATAGATTGGTCGTATAAGTTGTAGAAAGTACCACTTAAACATTGGTAGAAGGTAGTTTCGTTACCAATAGCTAAGTAACCATTTTCAGTAATAGACCAACCTTTAGCATAAATGGCACCAGCTTGTGGTGGTGGACCATCAAATTGGAATTGTCTGTTTGCAACAATAGAACCAATTCTTCCCATAGAATCTTTTAAGATGGCATCTTCTAAAGTCATAGCTAATGAACCTGGAGCTTTACAAGAAACAGCTTGAACTCTTGAATCACTGGTGGAAGTTGAAGTTGAAGTGGAAGTGGAAGTGGAAGTTTCGGAAGTAGCAGTGGTTTTATCTTCTTTTTTGACTGTTGATGAAGCTTGAACTTGACCATCACCAATTTGAGTAACTGCAGTACCGGTTTTAGTGGTTGCAGTTGTAGCTTGAATTTGACCATCACCGATTTGAGAAACAGCATTAGCAGTTTTAGTGGTTGCAGTTGTAGCTTGGATTTGACCATCACCAATTTGTGAGATGGCTGGAGCAGTAGTTTTAGGCTTTCTAGTTTTGGTAGTAGCTTGAATTTGACCATCACCAATTTGAGAAATAGCTGGAGCAGTGGTTTTAGCTTTCAAAGTAGTAGTAGTTTTGGTGGTGGCTTGAATTTGACCATCACCGATTTGAGAAACGACTTCTCTTTTGTTGATGGAAGCAGAGGTAGTTGGGATTGGAACAACAGCAATACCGAAAGTACTGGCGTAGTCAGTGATGGCACCAGAAGGAGCTGGGGATGGAGCAGTCAAAGTGGTCCATGAGGATTCGGTGGCAATGGCAGCACCTAAAGCGGTTGAAGCGAGAGCAGCAGCAACAATGGAATGTTTGTATTGCATGGTGGTATCAAAAGTGAGTGGACAGAGCAGCGAATGAAACAAGGGTGTTGTTGTTGTTGTTGTTGTTGTTGTTGTTGTTGTTGTAAGGAGGAAAAAAAAAACGGGCGGCGGTAGCTTTTATAGGTTAATTTGACTTCTCAGATTCCGTTAAAGTTTCGATCTCTAATTTTAGAACTCTAAAAATTCTCAGGAATTCCTTATTAGAAGGAAAAACAGCTACATGATTATGTGGTGGACGGGAGACAATTGGACAAGAAGTATTGTTGATCAGTGTAGTGGAGCAGAAGCAGAGCAGAGCGGTGGGTACCTGCTACACTGGTAAGGAACTAATCACTCTTTTTAGCGTGTTTATCGCACTTCTACACATTCTACATCATAGTATTAGCAATTCCTTTTCCAGATCTAGCAGTGCCTGCAACGACACACAAGTTACAACATTTGAGAATAAATGGCTGTTGCTATGCTTACTGCTTTGTCTGGACGAGCATTGCTGATTTGGCCTGTCTTGGTCTCTTTTAGGTGGAAATCTTATTGCTACTGTCAGACTGTTTACATCGAGAGGTAAAACACCTCTGAATCACTGTTAATAGACGTGAAAGTGGCACAACCGTGGAGGTTTAGTTCTACAGTTCTCTGCTAATTACAGCAACACTCCAAGACTCATGAGTTTAAACTTCGGATCAAGACTAATCAGAACTTATATGGACACTGGACATTGCTGTAGATTGTTTGTAGATCTTCATACTTGAAATTCTTGATAGGTTGCTATGATCAGCTGTTTAGTATAATACTACTATACAAACAACACGGTTAATAAGGAAAATTAATTCGACAAGTTTGTACATAGAGGAAGAAAAAAAAAAGGGTCAATGTCATGTGATGTATCACGTTATGTGTGCCACAATTTGACTACAAAAATCAATTATAAAATTCTCTTTCTGCTAATAGCTTAATAAACAATTACTAATAGTATTCAAAACCTCAGTTTCTCAAAGGAAAACTAGTTAAAGGGAATTAGTATACACTTTAAATAGTTGGTAGAAGTAACAACTCAGCGATTCACTTATTGTAGTAATCAACTAATTGGTATATATTTTAGGAATCCTTTACTTTAAATGGTACTTGTTAAACACGAGACCATAACACAAGTATAATATTATATTATGTTTAACCTTAACAATATTTTAATTTATGAATTATATTATATTTCATCTGCATGAAATTATCATGATCAATTTTGAACATTGGATTTCAGTATGGCAAAAAAAGGCAGTGCTGAGTGTACTAGCTGTAGTTGATTATTATTGTGCTTGTCGTTATTAATATTAATTTCTTGACATTTCATTGATCAAGAATTATCGGAAGTTTGAAGTATAATTTACAACAGGGTAAAATTCTAAAAAGTCATTCTACTTACGCTGAACAGAGTTAGTTGGTAAAAGTGGTCACAATATTTTCAGAGTTGATGCTAATATTATAATAGCACTCAAGATATTTGTAGAAAGCAAACTTTTCTTTTTTTTACTAGCTTCTATGTCGATTGAACCGATTGATCACACGGTACACCTTTTCACACACGCACAAAATGAATCACTGGTGAGTCGTGACTGAAATGAGATGCTTTTCCTGAAGCAGACTTTACACACACACTCAGTGCTAAAACTGGCCATCTTGGAACTTTTCATGTGCATATAATTAAATTAAATAAGCAATCACTGACCAGCACAAATTGTCGATGGCTGGTTGCCTAAGTCGTAAAATCATGGCTAATTACCTGATTCAGAAAGTTCAAAACACAATCACATTTCCTAAATAAGTAATTGACCGGGATGTTTTGGCAGCGCTGAGCCATTTGAGGATCAAACTGGCAATGGAAGACTATGAGTGGCTGCTTGGTTTGAGTTGAATACAATAGTATGATGTAAGATCAAATCACGTAGACCAGATCAACGCTGGCTGTCCCAAAATAGCTAATTAATTGATCCAGCAGCAGTGCTATTAATAACTCTGATCCGAAAAGTATATAAACTACTAAAACTATCTTGAATCTGATCTACTTTTTATTTCATCTAATCAATACAATCAAGTATCTGAAATAACTTATTCACACACTCCGCTCTCAAAAACAAAAAAACAAAAAAAAACATGCAATACAAACAAACCACTTTAATCACCACTGCTTTAGTTGGTTCCACTTTAGCTGCTTATGTTCCATCTGAACCATGGTCCACTTTGACTCCAGCTCAACCAGCTCCAACTGGTGCAGTTACTGATTACACCAAAACATTTGGTATTGCTGTTGTTCCAATCACTTTAACCTCATCTTCTTCTGCTGCTCCAACTACCACTTCAATTGCTAAAAGAGACGTTGTTTCCCAAATTGGTGATGGTCAAATTCAAGCAACTACTGCTACTAAACCAGCTACTGCTCAAGTTGTTTCCCAGATCGGTGATGGCCAAATCCAAGCTACTACAACCACTAAACCAGCAACTGCTCAACCAGTTTCTCAAATCGGTGATGGTCAAATTCAAGCTACAACTAAAACTAAAAAAGCTACTGCTACTCCAGCTGCTTCAGTTTCCAAACGTACAACCATTTTAAAACCAACTTCATCATCTACTTCTAAAATTTCAACTCCAACTGAATCTGTTGCTCCATTCATTAAAGAACAAGCTTGTGCAAACCCAAATTCATTATCAATGACTTTAAAAGATTCAGTTTTAACAGATGCTGCTGGTAGAATTGGTTCTATTGTTGCTAACAGACAATTCCAATTTGATGGTCCACCACCACAAGCTGGTGCCATTTATGCTAAAGGTTGGTCTATTACTGAAAATGGTTACTTAGCTATTGGTTCAAATGATATTTTCTACCAATGTTTAAGTGGTACTTTCTACAACTTATATGATGAGTCTTTAGGTGCTCAATGTCATCCTATCCATTTAGAAGTTGTTGATTTGATCAGTTGTTAAATTTAAAGAGACATTTTTCTTAATATGTTTTTCTGCATTTTTTTTTTTCTAATTGAATTAGTTTCAATTCAATTTTTACATGGGTTATGGCTTGGTTTTGTGTATAGTACTACTTTATTAATATAAAATTATTATTATTATTATTATTATTATATTTTATTTTTCTAATTAAATTTCTTTCCTTATAAATCCAAATCCAAAGTATTTTTTTGTTGTTCAATTTTTGCTTCCATTGCTTTACGCAATTTCAAACTTGTAATCTCTTTCTTTTCATTATTTATACTTTCAATTTCATGCTCACTTTCCAAATCACTTTGTGAGTATCCTAAAATTGGAACATCTGAAAGGTAGCCGTTGGAATGAACTCTTGACAAACCGGT
Source organism: Starmera pachycereana (assembly GCA_030570535.1). Lineage (NCBI taxonomy): Eukaryota > Fungi > Ascomycota > Saccharomycetes > Phaffomycetales > Phaffomycetaceae > Starmera > Starmera pachycereana. Next base: position 42,134 of record JAJLVW010000059.1, read on the forward strand.
TGAAGAGATTGAACCTGATCTTGATCTATCTTTAAAAACTTCTAATTCTTTTTCACTTTCTTGTTCATTTTCCTTCTGTATATTATTATCGTTTTTATTATCTTTATAGAAACTATTGAAATCAGGAAAGACTTTTGGTCCCAAGGTATTAACAACTTCAGTTATCTCAGATCTTAATCTTTCACGAGTTTCCTTAACTTTTTTCAATTCCGATTGTGACCCAAAAATTGATGCAATTAAAGGTGATAAACTTTTCAAAATATCAACACCACTTTCACCAATTTTAAAAGCAGAATATGTGGTCATGACTAAAACCAAATAAATGAAAACAAACAATCCAAATCTATTCCAATTCTTGAAATCTATATTCCATAAGTTATATTTTCTTAATAAAACCACTCCAATGATGGAATATGTGATATATAAAGTTGGAGCAGCAACTGTAGCCATCATGATCTTCCAAGAAGCAATAACATCAACTGCTTTTATTTTAACCACAGATGCAGCTAAAGCTTCTCGTTGTTTTTTTTTCGCATATTTATCAGTTAAAATGAAAATTGGTGCAAATAAAATTGTTCCTGGTAATGCTAAAAGAAAAATAACAACCAACAATGTTACACGTTGTAACAACAAAAAACAACTAATTGACTTATTCAAACGAACAGCTCTCTCAACTTGATGATCTCTTAATCCTAATTGATCCAATTTCAAATTATATTTCATAACATCATTTTTCAATCTTATAATTGTTGGATTATCTTTATAATGTTGATAACCAACAACCAATTTCCTATTCATTTCAATGACTAGACTTAATGGAACACGTGAAGCATAAAGTCTTCTAACCTGTTGAATCACCATTAAAGTTTCATAATCTGGAGCAGTTACAGTGACATTTCTTAGTTCATCTCTAACAGTATCCAACAATTTTGCAACAACATCACGAGGGTTATCTTTATAAGCTAAACCCATTTCATGAGTGATGATAATAGGATCACCAAATTCAATAACTGATCTTGATCTAAATTCATTTCTATGGAAATAATTTAAACCAGTTGGAATGATTTTAATTTCACAATTTGGATCTGCTGCTGCTGCACCAAGGGCCATTATTGCAACACCTGCTTTAATTGGCAATAAATCTGGACGGTCATGAGACCCACCTTCTGGGAAAATTGAAATGATTCCTCCAGAATGTAGATGATCAAAAACATGTTGGAAAGTTGTATCGTTTGAAATTTTTGGTGAATGTTTAAAATTTGTTCCCTTCAGTAACATTGCATTTGCTTTTGAAGATTTAAAAGGTTTTGAAATTATTAGTTCAGTGTCAGAAATAATTGATTCAATGGTGACATTACCAGCAGATTGAGGTAATCCAATTAAATCCTTTGCTGAAAAAGTTGTAAAATTTGTACCATCACCATAAATAGTTGTATCATTTTCTTGTTTAATGAAAATCATACCTTGGGCAGGTTTTAAATTATCTTGAGCTCTAGGAACAGGAATTGAACTTGATAATTTTGCTAATGTACCAATGAACTTTTTTTTATACGATGATTCTGCAATAATTGAAGCAACATTTCTATTAGTAAGATATTTCACTTGAGTCATCACTATGGCAGCATCAACAAATTGATTTGCATGTGGAGCACACACTAGAATCACTGGACCTTTTGATGGTACTTTAAAACCACCTTTAATTTTGACTTCTCTGAAAAAAATGTAAACCACAGTGCTTGCAAAACAAATCACAAGATTGTAGAAGAAGGATTGCAATAGACGCATGAAAGTTGATGGAGGCTTCACCTCGACCACTTTTGGGATATGAGCAGCCATTTTAGTTGATGTTCCAGTTATTTGTTGTTTGGAACTTGGAATTAATATTAGGAGTAATTTGTTATTATTATTATTATTATTATTATTATATATTCTTGGAAATTTTAAGAATTATTTTTTGTTGGAAGTTTTGAAGATAAAAATTATGTGCCAAAATTCTGTTGGATTTTTCTACGAATTAGATTTGTTGATTGTGATTTATGAAATGTATTGGAAAGTGTATAAATAGTCTATAATTTATTTGTAGAAGAGAAGTTAAACGTTTGCACCTTGCTGTTTATCTTTTAAATCTTTTTTATAAGCATTCAATTTCTCAGTAAACTCTTCTTTAGTACCTTCAGTCCATCTATAATTGTAAGCAACATGATCTTTTGGCACAAAAGTCTGTCCTTTTTCACCATAGACGTTTTCTCTGAAAGTACCACCTGGAACCGGATAATCTTCCCAAGCCAAACCAATTTTACGTAATTCTGGAATGATGATTTCACATAATTCATCGTAGGAACCAGGGTTAATAGCAGTTGCAAAATTAAAACCATCTAAACCAGCATCTGCCCATTCTGTCAATTCTTTAATGACTTCTTCGTGAGAACCAATGATCAATTCAGCACTTCCTTTAACTGCCAAATGTTTACCTAATTTGTATTTATTGATTGGACCTTCAACAGTTGGACAATACAATTCCACAATGGTTTGAGCGATTTTATTATCAACGTGTCTTAAATCAGCATCGTCATCAAATTGACTAAAATCGCAACCTGTCCAACCACCAACTAATGATAAAGCACCTTCTGAATCACCATTTTCATAGTATTCGTTGTATTTATCAATAGCTTCTTGATGAGTTTTACCGGTGATGACCATGACTAAGGCAATAACTTTTACGTGATGGTAGTCTCTGTTGTATTTGCCCACAGCTAATTCTTTAACAGAAATGACTTTATCTCTAATGATATCAACGTTACGACCATTAATGAACAGAACTTCAGCATGTTTTGCAGCCAATTCCAAACCATTTTTTGAAGTACCAGCTTCAAACAAAACAGGGATGCTTTGAGGAGAAGGTTCTGTATAAGAAGGGCCTGGGATATTGAAAAATTGTCCTTCGAAATCAATATTTCTAACAAGATCTGGATCAGCATATGTTTTAGTTTTATCATCTAATTTAACAGCGTCAGTTCTCCATGAACTTAATAACAACTCGTACATCGCTTGAACGTATTCTTCAGTACGCTTGTAACGATCAGCTGACAATGGTAATGGTTGACCAGACAATAAATTTCTAGCAGAACTGTCCAAATAAGAAGATACAATATTCCAACCAACACGACCATTAGTTAAATGATCCAAAGTTCCTAAACGACGAGCTAAATGGTATGGATGTTCACTGATGGTACTAAAAGTGATACCAAAACCTAAAGATTCAGTGACTTGGGCCATTGCAGTGATTGGGATTGAAGGATCAATACCTGGGATTTGAACACCAGCCTTAATAGGAATACCAAAGTTGGAAGGACCTTTATAAACATCATAGGCAGATAAGACATCAGCAATGAAGATTGCATTGATTTTAGCAGCTTCAGCCTTTTTGGCCATGTCCGTCCAATAGGATAATTTGTTGTAGTTGCGAGATTGGTCGCCTGGTAAAGCCCATGAGCCAGACGTTTGGGTATTAACACATGATTGAGTGAAGAAGTTGAGGATCAGAGGTTTGCGTTGGTTTGGGTGGATGTAGTTTTGTTGTTCTTTGGATAGTTTAGTACGTTTGACAAGACGTTCAGGTTCTCTTATATTACCAGTCATTTTTTTTTTTTTTTTTTTATTTCAATTGTGAGAAGATTCAAGACTGTAATGAATCTAGATTCTAGAACGGTATGAATATAGTAGTTAAACAATGGATTTATATAACTGAGCTAAAAGAGTAAATCATGCGATGGATGTTTTTTTTTTTTTTATATTTTTATTCTGAGCTTTGAGTGGTTGTTCGTCGAATGGTAATTAAAGTACAAGAGTGTGGCGACTGACGTGACTTGTTAGAAACAATATGGAACGGTGATTCAGTGAAGCTCGAGTCGCGACTAATTAAATACGCCTAAAACTTCTAATAACAGCGAAATCTGACACAATTTGCACTGTGGCATTTTTTGTAAAGCTCAAATTGGGTGATTAATAATTATTAGTCACGTTTTTACTTTTTGTTGAACACGTGATTACTGCACAGATTATAAAGCCTAAAAACATCTCAAAACACATAATAATCCGATGTAGTGTAGGGGCTATCACAGTACACTCTCACTGTACAGACCCGAGTTCGATTCTCGGCTTCGGAGGTTTTAGGTTTTTTGTTTTTTTGTTATTTTTTGTTATTTTGCTAATTTCTCACTTGAGCTGGCCAAGTAGGCAGAGTCTTTAAGAATAATAGGAGAAACTTTAGGTCTACTATCTCTATATGTCACCAGATCGACGCTTTTCGTAATTTGTAACTAGCTTATAAAGTAATATGTAGATGTTATCTAAATTAAAATAAAAAAAAAAAAAAAAAAAAAAAAAAAACTCCAAATCGCAGCCTGCACTGCACTGTTATCTCGATTTCCCTTGATAACAGCAACAGCAATCAGCTCTAACTAATACCACAGACTGAACAGATGATGGAACAGCCAACAACGCCTCCGATACCCACGACTCCAGCACAGACAGCAACAACAACAACAACAGCGCCTTCCTACACTGTTCAGGAAACAACAAGGTCTGCCAAAAGAACCAACAGCAACGTATCACTATCAGATCGCGACAAGTTCAGATCAAAGCTAGATCACTACGCTCTTACAACCGACTACAGTGTCATCGCCACAACTATAGAAGACAATGATACTCTGCGACCACTTTCAAGCACCATTCTCAATGCCAACATCATCAACAACAACAACAACAATATTCTCGATATTAATAATAACAACATTCCACTACCACTGACTACAGCTACATCCACATTCACCCCTCGAAACAAACGGCACTACTCAGCATCCTCTGTAACAAACACTCACACCACCAATCCCAATTTAAACGCATCCAAGTTGTCGCCACAGGCTATACAAAAATCAATCATATCACCTATGGACCCGTCTATCGAACCACTTTGGACATGCTCTGAAACAACAACTAAACAATCATTAATATCTTTCAAATTAATATCAAACTTACAATACAAATCCATAACTAATTGGCACTATTCAAATCAACTCCCTGATTGTGAAACTTTATTCCCATGGCTACATGGAATTCATCAGGCAAATTTACATCAAAGAGATTTCCTTAATAATTTATCACAGTTCACCACACTAGAAAGAAATAATTTTGAATCTTTAAATAATTCAAATTATTTGATCCCTACTAATCATAGATATTTGATTCCTGTTAGATCACAAAAATTTATATCAAATAATTCTCATAATATTGATCAAGATAATAATACTGCAGATGAAGAGAATTATTTACCAAATTCGGGGTTACTAAAAGGTACAATTTCTCCTCTTGAAATTTTATCTAAAGTTGATATAAATAAATCAGATCTATTAAAATTATTATCAAATTTGATTAAAGATTTACAATTAGTTCCTTCGGGTTCAACTTTATCATCATCATCATCGTCCTCTACTACTTCAACTAGTATAGATAACAATGGAGAATCAAAAAAATTCCAAAACCTATTATCTCAAATTTTTAATGATTGTTATTCTTTAAAACTTTTACCATTTTTCAAAAACTTAGATCCAATGAAAGGTGTATCTTTGAGAAATTTCCATATTCAAGTTTCTAAAATTTCACAAATATCAGATTTCGTCATTTATTGTTTCAATGATGATCATTTATCAACTTCTCCTGATTCAAATTGTAAATGTTTACCAATTGCCAGATTAATTTATTTGGCTCAATTAAAACATGCTTTGGATTATCCAGAACTAACTGGATCAGTTTATACAACAATCATTTTGAAAGATTCTGACATCAATTTTTTCAAAAATCCAAAAAATAATCAATTATTAGCTATAGATTTAATTAAAGAATCAAAAATTCTTAGAAACCAAGGGAAATTTTGTTCAAACTTTGATTTAGCTTCTTTCAATAATTGGGATTCAAATTATCTTTATAGAGAAAAACTAGAAATTTCTAAAATGTCAACTGCAACTTTAACTATTAATAACGTTTGGATGGGAAATACAACTGATTTTGAAGTTTTAAAATTGAAACCTCCAAAATTATCAACAAATTCATTTGCAAATAATAATTCAATTTTACCACTTTATATTGATCCAAACTTTTCAACAATGACATTGAAAAATTTATCAATGGATCCAGAAAATGATGAATTGTTAATCACTCCAGCTAAAACTAATTGGAATCTTTTTGTTAATTGTTCAGAAGGTTGTGATTTCCCATCATTAACAACAATACAAGATTATTTATCAAAAAATTATGATTTAAATTCAGATGAAAATAAAATTCAATTTTCTTTCCCACCATCTGGTTCAGTAACATTTGGTGATTGTTCAGACTCAGATATAATGTCAATCATCAACACTTGTAAACTATTATATTTAAGATCAACAAAAGAAAAACCTGCATTGATTTATTGTTCAGATGGCTATACAGAATCTTCATTTTTAAACGTTTGTTTTTTAATTTATTCGACTTTTAAAAAATTAGATCAAGTATTAATTGATTTACATCTTATTTATGGAAGACCAATATTTTTATTCCCAACTGATATTCAATTAATTTCTAAAATTGAAAACCTATTATTATTATGTTCACCATTAAATCCTAATCGTAATTTTATTCCAAATCAAATTGATATTTTACAATCATCAATCTTACAACAAGAATTATTCAAACCAATTGAGAAAAATTGGCTTTCTGATATAAACGGTTCTTTTCCTTCAAGAATTTTGTCTTATTTATACCTAGGAACATTAGTTCATGCATCAAATTTCCAACTATTAACAAGTTTAAAGATTAAAAGAATTATATGTGTTGGAGAGAAATTACCTTGGTTATTAAATTTATCGTCATCATCTTATGTTACAAAAGAAATAACTTCAAATATAACAATCTATCATTCTATTAAAAACATTTCAATTGAATCAATCATGTGTATTGGAAACATTCAAGATGATGGAATTGACACATTAAGCCATAATTTGACCCACGCGTTAGCTTTCTTGCAGGATTGTTATGAAACTAATACTAATGTTTTGGTTCATTGTCGAGTTGGAGTTTCAAGATCAGCTACTGTTTGTATTGCTGAAGTTATGAAAAGATTGAAAATTAATTTGATTAGAAGTTATTTATATGTTAGGGTTAGAAGATTGAATGTTATTATTCAACCTAATTTGAGGTTTATGTATGAATTGGTTAAATGGGAAGAAATGACTAGGCTTCAAAAACAACAGTCACTTACTTCAAAAGGAAATAATGATATTAATAAGAGTAATGAGGAGGAGGAGGATGATGATGATAATGATGATGATGATGATGATAATAATAATAATAATCTGAATTCAATAGATTCAAGTTTTAATGAAATCGTTAGTTTGGGGAGTAAAGAAGAAGAGAAAGTTGAATGGATAAGAGATGTGGATTGGCATGTACTTTGTAGAGAAATTGATTTGTTAAATAAAGCATATATTAAGCAAAAATGATTATGTTATGAAGAATTATAATGCAATTTATTTAGAATTTGGAAATAAAATTTTCTTTTCTTCTAATTGTCTTTTTATAACATCTTTGAAAAAATCAAAATTATCATAAAGATATTTAGCAATTAATTGACTTCCAATTCTTTTTTTTTGTGCAACTTTTGTACAGATTAATATCCCATTGATATGACAAATAATTTCCATTCTAGCAGTTTTCAAATCTTTATTTCTAATCCCGTAATCTGCAGAAGATAATCCAGCAGCAATCAATTTATGATTCAATTTTTCTTTATATTGAATTAAATCAATCGAAGGATCACAATCTGGTGCTTCATTAATTTTAAGATTTAATGGGTTACTTTCATCAATTTTATTGATATCAGAATCAAGTCCAATACCTGACAATTGTGGTGGTTGTGCATTCAGTATTAATCTATAGGAACTAGATTTATCAGTTGATAATGGTTGATTTAAAAATGGTAATGATTTATTTGTTAAATTTAACTTCATCATTGGATTATTTTTAAAAATTGCCTCATATGAATCAACCGTTTGTTTTGAAGGTATTGTGATTCCATGACCTCTTAAAATATCTTTATGTAATTTATGAATGAAAAATTCATCTTTAAGCATTTGAGTTTTAACTTTATATTCTGCTTTACTATATGAAGTACTACTAGAAGTACCTAAAACAACACCATCCAATTCCGCTTGAACAATATAAACCGGTATTGTGTGCTTTGACGTGTAAACCAAACGATATTTCACATCATTGTTCCCAAACCATTTCGACATTTCAGCATTATTATCAATAACTTCCACATTATCATCATCATCATCATCAAATTGACTTAATAATGGTTCTAATGCCACTGTCAACCAATCATCAAAAGAGTCCGGTGCTATTATTGACACAATCCCAATGTATCCTAAAAAAACCCTATGAGAAGCATGACTTATCCCTGCAAAATCTAAAGCTTTATACCATCTTTCAAATACAACTGGTGATTTTGCCATTGCTTTAATAGTTTTAAAGTTTTTACCTCTAAATCTTCTAAGTAGCTGACGAGTTAAAAAATCATCGTATTTACTCATTCCTAATTCACATAAATTATCAAACCCCATCATTCCTTCTAAAACTTGATCTTCACCTGACGTATGAATGAATTCTGGCTTAAAATATTTTATATCAGATAAAAATTTAATCATTATTGGATCATTATCAAATTCAGATGATTTTTGTACTAGTTTCAAGCTTTTATATGTGGCTTTGAGATCAAACGCATTGAACTGATGATAATGGTCCATTTGTTTGAGTCCATTAATGATGAATGAATCGTCCATATATGATAAAGTTGATTGATCAACAGTTAATCTTGAAGACTCAAATTTATCAGATGATGGGACATCCCTAAGACTATCAAGTGTATCAAGTAAAAAGGATGTTGTGGTAGATATCTGACTGATTGTATTTGGGTTGAAAGTGTGGTAAAAAGTGTCTACTTCAACTGAGTGAATGTATTTGTTTATGATTGAATCATTGTCTGGTGGCGTGTCCAAAGAGTTGGACCGTTGACGTTTCAGAGAGACTGGAACTAGCACTGTGCTGGTTTTGTTGGTGGGCTGCAATGTTGTTTGGTCTTCGGCTGGCGTTGTGCCCATTTTGTGTGTTTGTTGATGTTTATTTGTTATAAGTCAAGTTTTAATATTTTTGATACATATTTAAATATTTTATACTTTAATATACATATAAAGATTGTCAATTTTAGTGGAGGTGTAGCAAATTAACCACCAAAATATAAGTAATTGAACACTAAAGAATTAATAAATCTACAAATTTACAATTTCAAATCATTATATAAAATTTTGCAATCACTAACTAAATTAAACTGAATCAGGAAACAGTCTGCTTTTAGCAGCCAACTGTTGTTTCACTCTTTCAATATAAAAGGAAATATTATCGCAAAGATACTTAGCAATCAACTGACCTGCAATTTTTTTATTCTGTGAAGTTTTCTTACAAACAACAATCCCATTAATTCGGCAAGTAACTTCAATGAAATTGTTTGGTAATTTATAATTAGTATATTCTGCAGCAAGCAATCCTTCACTTGTTAAAATCCTGTTTAATTTCTCTTTTATCTGGGCAAAATCTGCGGTTTGAACCGTATCTGGTGCTTCATCAATTTCTAAATTCAATGGGTTACCTTCATTTGATATTTGTTGTATATTAGTTGTTATGCCATTGACTGTGTTATATTCTGATCGTAGGAGTGTTGCAATTGGATGTGAAACCATTGCTGTTTTACTGAATCTTATATCATATGGAGCGGGTGCAGTGATTTCATTTGACTGAACTTTAGGTAATAGATTGTATTTTTGAATGGTTGATGACATATAAGTAGGAAAAATACCTTGTTTCAAGCCAATGCTAAATTGACTAGTGTTATCAGAATTGAAACCTCTGGCAACTAAAACTTCGGCTTGAAGTTTATTCAAAAAATAACTATCTCTAACAACTTGTTCTGACATTTTATATTCAGCTTCACTAACTGAAATACTACTTGTTGTAGCAAGCACAACATTATATGTAATAGCTTGCATTATATAGACTGGTGGTTGTTGAGCGGTGGTGAATATGGTTTTGAAGTCAACTTTACCAAAATATTTAATCATTTTATTTTTATTTTCACCATTTAAAGGTCTTGGTTTTTCAAATTGAATCAGTAATGGCTCTAATAAGATAGTTAGCCAGTCATTTATGATATTCTGTTCATAGACCAAAGAAGCAGCACCGATGAAAGTGAAAAATAAATCTCCATTTTCATCTATATTTTCATCATTCGTATTATCAAATTTTAAAATTTCAATGAATTTATTTAATAATTGATAATTAGTAGCTAGTTGTTTAATCAGTCCAAAGTCTTCGTCTCTAAACCTTAATTTAAGTTGTCTTGCAATAAAAGAATCATAATAACTTTCCCCTAAATCACATAAATTTTCCATCCCCATTAATTCATATAAATGTTCCATTTCATCATCATTTTCAGGTAAGTTTTGAGGAACGTAATATTCCATGACATCCAAAGCGTTACGTAAAATTGGATGATAAGTTTCTTCACCGTTCAAATTAATGAATCCATCAGATTGTAATATTTTAGCTATCTTTAAACCTATTTCAACGTTTTCTGGGATTTTAACACTTTTGAGTTTAACTTTGAAAAGTTCTAATAATTCAACACTTGGAAATTTTTGCATTGTTTCTAAATAAGATAATAAGTCTCTGAATGCTGTAGTGGTGGCAATGATTGATTTTTTATTTATTTCAGAACTTGGTTTACCAATTGAAGCCAGGAATTTTTTATATAACTGATATTTTGATGAGCTTAGTTCAAAATTTTGGGACACTGGTACAGAATCATGATTTAGAAGTCGTGGTGGTGACTGCTGTGAAGATAGAAGATCTGGAGTGAGAGAATCGCTCAAGGGCACAGGGACATTTGTCTCCTCGTTTGATGATATAAGTGGTGAGTTAGGTATTCTTTGCACATGATTGTTTTCTGTGGAATTTGAAACACTGTTTGGGCGCTTTTTGTTCCTGCGTGGGTCCGCTTGGGGGCTGTATAATACCATGTTGAAGATTGTTGTTGATGTTGGAATTTGATTTATTTTTTAACTTTTTTTTTATAAATAAAGAAAACGCGTTTTGAACAGATTTTGATCGTTGGTTTTGTGCTGATTGGTGGCTTGCAGAGGTTTTTGAAGACAGATTTAGAATCAGAAGAGCAGAAAGAACATACAGTGGAAAAATGAGTGAAACTGGAGCTTTACAACATGCTAATTTTGAAGAAGGTGACACCACTTTAATAGAAGAGAAGACAGTTGACCAAGAGATGGTGGATGTTGAGCAAAAGCCAGCGATGGAAACAGAAGGACATGACACTGTGGAAGAGCAGGAACCACTACTAGTTTCAGAACCACGGCCACAAGAAGAAGAAGGAGAAGGAGAAGGAGAAGAAGAAGAGACTGGAACTACAGTGCTACAACTATCTAAAATCAGAAAAATATTCAAGATGGATTCAGACTTCATAGCTGCCACTTCACCAGCTGTTTTTGCCACTGCCATTGCCACAGAGCTGTTTGTACAGTATTTCACAGAGCAAGCTTCGTTGATAGCCAGAAGTGAGAAAAGAAAGAAGTTGCAATATAAAGATTTCAGTACAGCAGTGGCTAATATTGAGCAATTGGAGTTTCTAAGTGATGTGGTCCCCAAAACTGCTGTTTTGAAAAAGCTGGTGGAAAGTAATGAAGTTGAGTATAGTAGAACTGGGGTACTGCAGGAAGGACAGCAGGTGTTGCCATTTGGTAAAAAAAATCCTAGCATACATAAAGCTGTTCAAGAAGAAGAAGAAGTGGAGGAATTACCAGACAGTGATGTAGAAGAAGCTGTGGATGATGATGAGGAGGAGGAGGAGGATGTGATTGAAAAACAAAATGTAGAGGAGAATTTAGAATATGGAACTGAAGATGAAGAAGATGAGGACTAATGTTGAATTGATAGAAAGTTAAGAATAATGATTGACATCAACTACATATTGTGTATAATAATTTACATTAGATTGAGAGGTATGTACATGGTTTATGTCTGTATAAGAGAATAACTTAAAGAATGAAAGAACAAAAGAAAAGAAAACTAACCTCTTTCCAAGTAACCTTGTTTTCTTTGAGCAGCCTTTGTGACAATTTTCCCATTGTAAATAAACTCCTTGAGTTTTGTATAGAACAATTGTGGATCGGTGGTACCTTTAAAACCAGAGTAGGTGTTCTTCAATTCTGGGGCCATTGGGGAAACAAAAGGCAGCAGTTTAGGATTGTAGTAACGAGGTACGACGAAGTGACGCACTTTTCCCCAATTAATGTGAAAACGACCCTTGTTATCTAGCTTACCAATACCGTTGGAACGAGTACCTTTGTAGTAGTTCTTGTTACCGTCTTTAGTGGTTAGAGCGTGTCTCTTGGACCCAGTTTTGGTGACACCGTAAAACAAGGTTCCGTCCTTGTACTTTTTCCATGGACGTGTCAAGAGCTGTGTTGTGGACTGGTGGAACGCACGGATCTGAGTGACTCTCATCCTGTGTTGTTGTTGTTGTTGTTGTTGTTCAATGTGTAGTGAAATTTGTTGAAAAATTTGTCTTTTTTTTTTTACTATGGAAAGAAAAATTTAAAATTTTTGATAAGTTTCTGAATGTTGTGAAGAATGACAAAAACTGTCCCAGAAACCACGATGAACGTTGCCAGTAGTCTTGTACAGGCCATTGGAGCTACTCCTTTAATAAGATTATCTAAAATTGCCAAAAGAATGGGCGTTGCATCAAACATCTACGCCAAATCAGAGTTCCAAAATCCGGGTGGATCAATCAAAGATAGAGCTGCTTTATACTTGATCAAAGACGCTGAAGAACGAGGTTTGTTGAGAGCTGCTACTTCTGAGAGTGATATTCCAACTGTGGTGGAGTCTACTGCAGGAAATACAGGGATCGGACTTGCACATATATGTCGTCAACGGAACTACAATCTAATCATTTATATCCCAGACACTCAGGCCAAATCTAAGATGGACACTTTAAAAAATTTAGGTGCCACTGTGTTTCCTGTGCCTCCTAAACCATTTGAAGATCCAAACAATTTTAATCATCTTGCCAGACAACACGCAGAATCACTGCCAAATGCGATTTGGGCTAATCAATTTGAAAATCCAGCTAATTATAAAGCTCATTATGAAACAACAGGACCTGAGATTTATCATCAGTTATATGGGAAAGTTGATGCATTTACTTGCTCAACAGGCACAGGTGGTACTTTTAGTGGTGTCACCAAATTCTTAAAAGATCAAAATCCTAATATTAAATGTATAGTGGCCGATCCTCCTGGTTCTTGTATCTATTCATACATCAAATCAAATAAAACCAGCCTAGAACGTGAGGGTTCCTCTTTCACAGAAGGGATTGGTCAGGGAAGAATTACTGGTAATATGGCTGCATCAGTAGATCTTATTGATGATGCAGTTTTCATTCCAGATGAAGAATCTATTGAAATGCTTTATAGATTATTAGATGAAGAAGGATTATATGTTGGAGGTACTTCTGCACTAAACGTTGTTGCTGCTTTGAAAATCGCTAAAACAATGCCCGCAGGTTCCAACATTGTCACAGTGTTACCTGATTCTGGCCATAAATATAGTGAACGGCTATTTTCTAAAAAATGGTTGGAAACTAAAGGACTTTCTGATTCTATTCCAGAAGATCTAAAGAGATATATTGTCTTTGAATAAACTACACACTCTCTATTCTATAGAGACACATCTGATCATAATATACAATTGGATTTAATGCAACAATTTTGAGTGGTAGATTAATAATGATTCAATCTCCATAATCTAGCTTTACCAGCTTCATTACCTATACAAAGCATCTCAGTATTTGGACTAAACTTCACACTGGTGACTCTACCCAAAGGAGTTCCAGAACTTGGCCAGTTTGTGAAAACTTTACAACTTGGTAAATGTACCAATCTTAAAGCATCTTTTTTAGCTCTACTGGCAATACATAATAATTGACCATCTGAACTAAATTCCAAAGTTGAAATAGATGTGACTAACTGATCAACCACTCCTAACGGTTTATGATTATTTGATAAACGATCATAAATGTTAACAACACCACATGTACTTCCAATAGCACACCATCTATTATTTTTACCACCTAATTTAATCCTCGTTATTCCAACCCCAGTTTCATCATTCCACTTAGATGTGACTTTACCTGATTCGTATGCAAATTCCCATACTTGACCACTAGTATTTACAACAACAATCAAATTTCTAGCAACATCAATCTCAAAATCAATAACTGTTCCTTCAATTTTGAAACCTTTAATCCATTTAAAGGTATCCAAACTAAGGATATTAATCCATCCACTATTACCAACTAATCCCATAACACCACCACTAGCATCAAGTTTGAAATTTTCAAAAGATCTTTGTGTTGATTCATGTCCATATAACCTACTAATTTTACTAATTTCTCCAGTGGTTAAATCCCAAACATACATGAATTTTCTACGACCACCAGCAAGAACTTTGTTTTGAAGCGATAATGGTGAAAATTCTGCGCTTTGAATCGGAGAGTCACGTAGATGTAATGTAGAGACAATGTTGTTGTTTTTACCATCAATATTATAAATTCTTAAAGTACGGTCATAACCACCGGTTAATAAAATTGGATGAGTTGGATGGAATGAAATAGTTTGGATTGCAGATCTTGAAGCGTGTTTATAGTTAGCATCAACAAGTTTGCTGATGTCAATTGAACCAGATTGTAATAATTTGGAAGTTTTTGCTGTATAAGTTGAAGATTTTGATAATAACTTTGTTAAAGCTCTGATATCTCCACTGATCAAATCGTCCTGTTCTTCATCTTCTATCAGCATTTCATCATCAACATCATCAACGTCTTCATCTGAAGATAGTGGTGCATCTGCCCATTCTGGACGAGGATATATTTTCTCAAATTGTGATCTTAATCTGGCAATATATTCTGAGCCTTTAATGACACCTTCTGTTTCTTCAACTCTAAGTTTTTTGATCTTGTCTGAATCTAACAAAGACACTTGTAATCCTTCATCGGCACTGTCAAACCATGCATCGCTCTCTGAAGAATCTGAATCTGCATTTGAATCATCTTCATCTTGTTCATCTGCAGAATTAAATGCAGACCCAGTATTATCAGCACCGTCATCCACAAAAAACAGTTGGTCATCATTCAACCCATTCACATTATCACCTTTTTCTTCTCCATTTTCATCTTCATCTGCTTCACTGGCATCATCCTCATCATAAGTGTAGACATCACCAACACTCTTCAATCCAGTCTCAAACCCATCCAAATCACCAAACACAAGCTTCTCCAAATCTAGTTCCTCCTGGTCTTTTGGTGGCTCCTCAATCTGCTCCTTGTTCTGATTCAGCTGCTGCTTCTTCAACGGATCGCTGCTCATTTCTTATTCTTCTTCTTCTTCTTCTTCTAATAAGAATTTTTTTAAAATAAAATTTTTTTGATTTTAAAAAAAAAAAAAAAAAAAAACAAAAAAAAAAATGTTTAAAAATTTCAAATTTCAGAAATCATAAAAATCCTTTAAAATTGATTGATTTTCTCATCATTCAAACCCACAAAAAAACTGCAACAAAATGGTTGAATTGTTCGTTTAATGATATGATTGGTGTACATTTGTGATTGATAAGAACTAACCTATTTCCCTCCTCCTTTAGCCGTCGTTTCACCAAATATCAAGACCCAAGAACTTTTAAAATGACCCCAGCTATGCTGAGAGCAAGAAAACCATATTTCTGGAAAAACGCAGCCGCATTTGTTGTCCTAGGAAGTATTGCTGGTGGGATTTATATGTACACTTATAGTTTCTTAGGAAAGGATGATTTTGCCGATGTTCCTGTTCCTCCAATTAGTGATGAAGAATTAGAGATTCTGAAAAAAGAGTATGCTGCTAGTCTTAAAGCTAAGAAATAGGTTTTAACAGGGTAGAGAAGAAGATTGATTGGTAAATAGAAATGTTGAATTGGTATGTTATGTATATAAAGTATGAATGGTTTAATTATATTGTGTAGACTCATTTTTTAAATGGAAACACTCTAATTTTCCGTTCAGTGGTATCATCATCTTTATTAAATTCAATTGGTTTAAAACGGGAATAATCTTCAGCATCCATCTCATAAGCTCTTCGTATTAATGAATCTCGAACTTTCAAAGGTTTTGTTGATTCTAAACTAAATTGACTAATTAAATCGTCTAAATTATCAAAATCTTCTTCTGAATTTGAATGTTCTGGGATGGTTGGTTTATTCAGTTCAATTGTTGTGGTTTTTGTTGATTCTTGAGATATATTGGTTTCATTTTTGTATAAAAATACCTGCTTGGGTATTATTTCATTTGAAATTAATGATTCTTCATCATATAATTTGTTTTTGTTGAAAATGTCATGAGTTCTAGCGGGTTCTTTTCTATTAAGAGACTCCGTTGACTGGTATCCTCTGATTGGTTTTCTGGGTATTGAAAATTGTCTTACTTCATTATTATTATTATTATTATTATTATTATTAGTATTAGTATTATTATTATTATTATTATAAGTGGTGGTTGTATATTTATTCAAATCTTCCACACTATTTTGAATTCTTGGAATCAATTCATCAGTTGAATAGTTCTCTTTCTCTACCAAATCATTCAAATTAGATTTAACATATAAGTTTGGTATAGTTGGTTTACTAAGATTCTTTTTATTATTTTGTTTCACCATTTTTTTCAACATTGACTTTTGATGATTTAAGGACAATTTCTTAACAGTCTTATCAACTTTAATACAAACATATTGTCTTAAAGAATGATAACTTAAATTTTTAATGATATTATAATAAATTGGAATGGTGATAGCCACTGCAAAAAACAATTGAGATATGAATATCAACCAAATGAAAAAAGATATTGTCATTGCATATAATATCAAAGCTTCATTTCTATTAGTTGTGGAAATTGTCTTAATAGTTATCCAAAACCCAGTATTAACGTTTAAAACAGAGTATAAAGTTAATGCATTAATAACTTGTCTTGGAGAATCTGCTAAAACTAATTTAAGACATCCATGATATTGGAAATAAACATAGAATGCCAATTTATCAAAACCACCATCAGGATTAATTTCATTTAAAACACAGAAATATTTATAAGATCTTAATGATTTCATTATTTTGGCAAAATAATTTGTATAAATTAATGAAATGTTTCTTGTTTTGTAAATCTTGATTCCACGTAACGAATCAAAAATTAAAATCACTACTGAGCAAATGATACAGGCACTAAACAGCCATTTTGATACTTTAAAAGATAGATATGGTTTCACCATTGATGTCCATTCATCAAATGCTAATAATTTAACACATGTATAAATATCAGTACCTAATAAGAAAGTTTTCAAGATTAATAAACCAAACATCACGATGTAATTGCAAATTGTAGTAAATCTATGGTTTTTAAATGCATCAATATCAATAAAATCAAACAGATTGTTGTCAACTTGACGTTCCCATGAAGAACTGAAAAGACCCATTTTGTGTGACTCTTTATCTAAATGTTGATGATCTTTTTGATAATGGGGGCCAAAAAGAAAAAAAAGAAGAAAATGAAATTGTTATATTCGAATTCTGTTGTTGTTGATGTATTGCTGTGTTGTGATTGTGATGAGGAATGGAAGATCTGGTGCTGTTTGGAAAGTGTTTTGGTATAAAACAAATTTGAAACAAATTTTGGATCTTTTGAGTTTATAGGTATAAGGAGTTGGAGGATAAAAAAAAAAAAAAACAAAAAAAAATGAATTAGTGTAAATCTTGATTTGTAATGGTTCAATAGAGACCACTGACTTGCTATGATTCTTGAACTTCCAAAATGGCTTAAAAGTTATTTTTGGTGACAAAAAACGCGGTTTTAATTTTTTTTTTTTTTTAGTGTTTTATATCAAAATTTATAGGAAAATTGATTAATTTTGAAAAGCTGGAGAATGAGTGGAAAGGAAGTTCCAGTGTCGATAGAGGATTTTTTGCCTCCTCCTAAACCAAGCACAGTGGAAATCCCAGAGAAATTGGGCCCTAAACAGAGGAATGACGATGGAGGCATAAATGTTAAAAGCACAGGAAGAGTGAAACCCAGATTAAAAGTGTTTGGAGGGGGGACGAAAGTGAAACCAGTGAAGCCCGTATACACGGGGGGTGTGGTGGTGGTGGCAGCAGATCCATTAGCTCAGGAAGGTGAAGATACAAAAGAGGAAGCAAAGAGAAAAGAAATAATTTCAAATGACACAACTATAGCAGATGTTAATAATGGTAGCAAATTGATGAAGAGGCGAGCACAAGATGAATTTGATACTACGGGAATGGAAGTGAAAGAGTTTAGTGTGAATGATTATTACCAGGAGAACTTGGTGAATCCAGTTAAAGAGAATAAGCGACTTCATACAGTGCATAATGCTAAGAACCAGTTGAGTGCGTTGATGGCGAATGCTAAACAGGACAGTGAGGTGTTGGAGGAGATTTATGATCAGAGGAAGAAGAAGAAGAAGAGTAAGCTGTCTGTTTGATTTTTTAATTTAACTCATATATGTATTCCATTACATTTTAATCTATTCAAATATGTAATCAACCAACGAAACAAATGCTTTAATATAATCACTCATGTCTACCAGTCTTTCATAGTCCATTTGCTAGTAGTCTTTCTGTCTATCTCGTCAATAATTCAAAATGGAGATTCAAAGTTTTACCCGCCTTGAGCTGAAAATTTTTGAATCAAAAGAGAAAAACAAAACAAAACAAA
>JAJLVW010000060.1:0-25085 GCA_030570535.1 Starmera pachycereana
AAAAAAAAAAAAAAAAAAAAAAAAAAAAAAAAAAGATATCTAAAGTCGTTTTTGTAGCAAAAGAAAAAAAAAAATCCGAAAAATCACAAAATTTATTTATCAATTTTTCAAACGCCATCAACGTCAAAATAAAAAATGTTTGTATATAGACGGGCACTACGCAGCTGGCAGTGTACAGCAATACAGAGAAACAGCTTGTCTAAGTTACAGAAACGGGTTCAACCAAATAGATTTTTCTCCAAGTCATCCATTTTAAAACAGCAAAAATTGTTAAAGCAGTCGGAACCATTGAAACAATTGGCAGATCCAAGAATCAAACATCGTGATGCTTTGTTATCATCAGCAAACATATGGCAAAAAATTATAATTAAATCTAAATGGATCTTAATCAAATCTCATAGACCTTTCAATAAAGATGAATTAAGCGCGGTTTTCTCTTGGTTTGTTTTGAGTAATATCATTTGGGTTATTGTTGGGACTACAACGTTTGTTTCATTATTGATTTACTCGCTAAATTCATTGTTTGCCAAAGAATTTATTGCGAAAATGATTGGAAAATCAATCAACTATTTTAATGATGGGTTTGATATTTATTTTGAAGATGCTATTATACCAGATTTCCAAAATAGAATGATTGAATTTAAAAAAGTTAAGATTGTATCATCTAACGAATTAGATGGTAAAAAAGATGTTGATTTGGTTATTGATTCACTAAAATTAACATTAAGTTTTAAAAAATGGCAGGATTTAAAGGGATTGATTGATAACGTCGAAGTTTTTGGATTACATGGGAACATTAATACACCAAATAATGAAATTTTAATCAATAGATATTTTAAGAATCAACAATATGAATTAAATAACGTTAAGTTTAAAGATTCTTCAATTTATTTAAATAATGATTTAAAAATTTCAATTTTTAATTGTGAAATTCCAAAATTACGCTTAAATTGGTTATTATTTGATTTCTTTAATTGCTCAAATATAAGTGGTGCTCTAAATGATGATTCGATGTTTTTAATCCATAAAAGACAAGATAAATTAGCATACATATCTGACTCAAAAGATGATGATAATAATCCATGGAAACGTATCACTCGCTTCAAGTTGGATACCATTGATCTAAAGGCTTTCCCAGGATTAGTTGAAAGCCCGCAGTTTAATTGGGTTACTGATGGAAAAGTTGAGATTGTTGCAGATGTTATGATTCCTGATACTCTTGATTTCAATAATTTGAATTCCAAATACCTGGTTATTGATTTCAAATTCAATTTTAACGACATTAAACTAAAGAATCCTTCCACTGCACCAACTTTGAAATCAGGACAACCTATTGTATCATTAGATGAGTTGAAACCAATATTATCCTTTTTGAATTCCAAACCATCCAACCATTTCAACATGGACACTACAGTAACACAACCAGCACAATTTGAATTTCAAGAAGACTATTCAGATGAACTATCATTATCGTTCCGTTTGGTTCATAAAGTGGACAATCTACTGAATGTCACCACAATAAATGAATCTTCATCATTATTAGACTCAATCACAACAGAAATTTACATTGATTTGATCAGTCATGTGAAAGAATGGGAAGCAGAGTGCAAAAACAGGAGAATGGCTATGTGGTCTCGAGCAGTTGCTTCACAGCTGCTAGTTGTTGGAATTGGTGCTATGGCTTGAACTACATATATGACATAAGAGATCAAAAAAAGAACTTGGGAAAACACACCAAAAGGAAAAACGAAAACGAAATTATGAATTATGAAATGTACATAGAAATGAAACTTACGAATTTTATCATTTGCTACCTGTAGACTGCTTTCAGAACTCATCAGAATATAAAATCTTCGACAATTCATAAGAAACAAAATTTCTGTCGCGTCTAAAATTTCAGAAAAAAAAAAAAATATCAGAATTGCAAGTAAAATAAACACATGACACGAAGATGGAGAAGGTGAAAGTGACCGACATCTTCAGTCGCTTGAAACCCAACAGAAAAAAGGATCAACCACAAGTGGTGTTACCAGAATTAGTAGAACCACCACAAGCATTACCCCCAACACCAACAAATGAACCAGAAATAATAGATCTTGATGATTTAGAACCTACTGTGATTGAACCACCTAAACCGAATTTTGGGATCACTGCTAGAGATATACTAACTGGGTTCAAGAAAACACCAATTGAAATCATATCTGATGAAGAATCTTCAGTACCCAATGGACAATCAAAGAAACGGAAATCAATGATGATAACTTTCAAATATAAAACATATGCTGACAGAATCAGGGAGTTGGAGAGTAAGATGAAGCAGAATTCTAAGCAAAGTACAAATGCTAAAGTTATGCTTAAGATGTTTAAAAGAAAAGAACCAGAATTGAATTCTAACTCCAATTCTAGTTCTATAACTGATTTGAATCAAGTTTTGAATGGGTCATTTGAAAGATTTCATCCTGTTTCTAAATTGAAGAATTTAGAACCTGATGATACAATGTGTTTGGTTTACCCAAATTCTCATTATGAGAAACGAAATTTCAAACTTGAACTGCCATTAATCAACAAAAAAGAAATCATTATTTCTAATAGTTTTTATAAAATCAAACAATTTACAGACATTAAGCATTATACACACACGCAAACAATCATATCAACAGAAGAATTACAAGAATTAGCATTATTACAAATTCCTCATATTGCAAAACGAGAAAAATTTCATAGAATTTATAAACAGATTTCTAATGGATCAAAAATCACAATCCCATGGATTGAATTTTTCAAACCTATTTCATCATCTCAATTATTATTAGAGAATAAATTGATTAAAAAAATGCATAATTGGGTAACCAATTCTTTCAAAATCCTTAAAAAATCAACGAAAAGATTTGATTTTAAAAGAAAAAAAAATGAATCAATTGATGAATTTAATGAATTTATAGATGATGGTTATTATGATAATGATCAAACAGAAGATGTGATGTATACACCTTTGATGATCATAGCTGGTCCTACTGGTTGTGGTAAAACTGCAGCAGTTTATGCATTGATGGATGAAATTAATGGGTATGTTTATGAAATCAATGCGAGTCAACAACGAGGTAAAAAAGATATTTTGACGAATTTAAAAGAACTTAGTACTACTGAGTTGGTGCATAATAATAATGAAGGAGATTTTCAGAAGGGTGTTATATTGTTTGATGATGTTGATGTACTTTTTGAACAAGATAAAGAGTTTTGGAGTGTCTTAAAATATGTATTAAGTATTTCTAGAAGACCTGTTATTTTAACTGTTACTGATTTGGATGTTGTTCCAGAACCAATTAAAGAATGCGCTGTTTTGGAGAACGCATTGTTTCAAATCAATAGAGATGCTAAGAGTCTGAAAATGTATTTATATTTGATTGGATTAACTCAAAAATTGATTTATGATTGGGAGATGTTGAAAGAGCTCATTGAAGACAATAATGCTGACTTAAGAAAGTGTCTGAATAATCTACAGATAATAAGTGAGATCGATCGTGAGGATTCAACAGTTTGGGAAATTAGTTCAATTGGTAAATATAGAAAAACTGGAAATTACAATAATTTAAAGGAATATTTGAAAAATAACGATTTGTTAGTGCATATTGATATATGGGGAAACAATTCAACTTCACTTATAAACCATGAACTGATAGTCAATGATTTAGTAGAAAATGATTATTTGACTGATGATGAGGAAAATATAAAACCATTACCATTTGAATTCCAGCCAAATGAAGAATTGAAGAAATTTGCAATTGATGATTTCCAAACAGAATATGGTTTACCAACGAGTAAATTCAAAGATGAACAGTTTATCAAATCCAGACTGAAAGATAGTAAAAGAATGACAAGAAGTGCATTTAAATTTAATATTCCAACAGTATCAATAGAATTTGATAGTGTGGAATACAACAACATGTTTAATCTGACTCCTAGCTCTCAATATTATACAGAATTGCAACCATTTTTCAGGGCATTTGCTCGGTATGATGAAAACGTTGATAACTTAAATTTTGAAATCATCAAACAACATGAAAAAACAATGGATGAATTAATGCATAGTGGACTTTTACATAGACGGAAGTTTGATACTGACGCTGCCGAGTATCTACAAGGTTCATTTAAAGATTTATTGGGGACATAAATTGCATTCATTAAAGTATTAATATTAAATTATAATCAGATGACATTTGCATCAGTATGAAGTCTACCACCACGAAAGTTTCTTAAAGCTCTGTGTTTTTGGCTAATTTTCTGTAGTCTTCTCCAAGCCTCATTGATATGATCTGCTGTTAAAGGAGAAAAACCTTCATCTGGAACATCAAACAGATGTTTACGTCTTTTCCTACCAGTGTCTGAAGTTTGTACTGTTGAATTTCTCAATTTCTTCAAATTCTCTTCTTCTTTTTTAACAATCAAAGCTTCTTCGGTCAACGAACACACAATTTCAAAAGTCAAGAACCCAAGAATATCAATCACATCGTCACTTGGTTTTGAATCTATCAAATTAGCGAAACCAACCCATTCTTTGAAACGACGACCTTTACGGAAAGTGAAACTTGCCTGACGACATTCAGACCAATGTACATATTCATCTTTGGTCATATCTCTTGTTCTGTCATCTGCATTTTTCAATCTTTTCAACGATGCAATTGTAGCCTCTCTTTCGTCCTCATCTTGTTCTTCATTCTCATCATTTAGTGGTTGCTCACTAAACATGAATTGTAATTCCCAAGGCAATCTGATCTGACTCTTCTTCAACTTCACTATGTCATTAGCCTTGCTGTTGCTTGCACCACTACTAATTGTGTCATCAATCAAATCGGTGCCTTCAACGCCCCCATTCTCCTGGTCTTTGGCATTCTTCCGCACATCTTTCCATGATAGATAAGTTCTTAGTCTGTTGACTTTTGCCTTATCTGCTCTGATCAAAAATATGATGTCTTCTGGGCCTATGGATTTCGAGCCACGAGCAGTGGCTGTCTTGGTGGCCTGCAAAAGAATCTCCACCACCTGGCTCTTCACGATGTCCTCAATCAACGATGTACTTTCAACTGGAGGGTCGTTGGTCTCGCCTGACACAAACATCATTTGCTGGATCTCCACCCTGTATTTGTACTTGTCATTGGACATCTTGTATGTGTGTTTTGTAGCTAATAGCTGTTTGATTTTTATGCTCTTATAAAGCTCGTCAGTTGGCTCTTCTTTATGAATATTAGAAATGAAATGCTTTTTGAGAAAAATAAATTTCAATGTTGATAATTTGATAAAAATGCTGTAAATCAACTACTTATTATTATTATAAGAGAAAAGATGAGTCAAGTTGTGGAGAATCCAGAGGAACTGGATGTGCCATATCCTGAAAATTGCACAGAAATTACGTTACAAAGAGTGTTCAAGCCGGTCTCTTTAGCAAATGCACTGATAATATTGAACCAGAGGATTGAATTACCAGCTATGCTCAATATATGGCACTCTTATAATTTGAAAGTGTGTGCTGATGGTGGTGCCAACAGATTGTACGATTATTTCCAAAAAAATAGTGAGAGAATTGAGTATATTCCGGACTTTATTATTGGTGATTTGGATTCATTGAGAGATGATGTAAGGTTATGGTACAAAGAACATGGTGTAGTGGTCATCCAGCAACAGACTCAATATGCTACAGATTTGTCGAAGTGTCTTGACCTCGTTCAATTATACTACGCTGCAAAACACCAGAAGTTGGAAATTAAATATGATGAAATAGACAGTTATGATGGTGTTATGAGACTTCAATCAACTATCCAACATTCAATTGATATTCAGCTGCTTTTGGTAGGTGCAATTGATGGCAGATTTGACCATACAATGCAATCCATCTCCTTATTATTCAAACTGCATCAATCAAGTCCATTCTTGAAACTGTTCTTTTTGTCGTCAACAGACCTTGTTTTCCTCGTACCTTCAAAGCAGACATATATCAACTATAGTGGTTTAGAGTCTGTTGTACATGGCTCTAATTGTGGATTGCTGCCAGTTGGGAATGAAGTCATTTTAACCACAAAAGGTTTGAAATGGGATGTTATTGAGTGGCTGAGTTCCATCAGAGGTGATGTCAGCAGCAGCAACAGACTGGTTGGTAACCATGGGCTTCTAATAACATCTTCAAGTGAGTTCATTTTAAATGTGGAGTTGGACCAGCAGAAATTGAATCAGTGGTACACCACTTTTATCTAGACCTGTAAGAATTCACGTTGTTATTGTTTTTGCCATTTCTTGTGGGACTTCTTTCCCTTAATGTAGATGTCTCTGGAGCATCTTGTCCTGTAGCTCTATCGACTCTTTTGACTGGATTGTATTCCCTGGTTTTATGTAAAACACCTTTATCTTTGGCACCTAATCCTAAAAATTGTGTTCTTTGAACAGTTGGATGTACAGCTTTCTCCGTTTCTTCCTCCTCATCTTTAGACACTTCACCATCCCATCCCATTCCCCTCAACATAGCCATTCCAAAATCTTCCACTGGGACTTGTTCGTAATCTTCCATAGTATTAGCTTCTGGTCTTGATTCCAAATCTTTCTTGAAATTGATCACCTCTTGCAAGACAGACAGTTTCTCTTCTCTATTTCCACTCTTCTCTTTAACATTCAAACCGTAAACAACGGCTTCTTTCTTGAGATCAGCTTCGTTAACTTTCTTCACTTCACTAGGATTAAATTTTTTGGCTTGTTCTCTCCACACATTTCCCTGTGTAGCAATCACCAGTGGTTTCTCCACTGGAGCTCTATCTTCATTATGAAATGCTCCATTGTCGCCATCAAAGGTGTCTATTCTGTGCTGCTTCACTTCATCTTCATCAACTTCATGATTATGGAAAACTGGTTTCTTTGAAAAAGCTGCTTTCTCACTCGTTTTTTTCTTCAAACTGAAACCAAAACCTTTCTTTGTTGGTTCCTCTTTCCTTTTGAGCGAGAATCCAACCATTTCCACCAATTTCTATCTTTAATCTTCAAATTATTGTATGTTTTCCTCAAAAAAAAAAGGTGTAATAAAAGTAAACAAAAAACTGTTGAAATCAAGAATACATGCAAAATGTTGCTCAAATCCATAGCTAGCAACACCAACGCCAGTCTAATACGACATCAAAACCATTCAAGATTGTTTTCAACAACCCTCAGACTCTACCAGAACCAAAAACCACCGAAAACTCCTCTGCAAGATCTTCTTTATAGACTTCAACCTTTCATAGCTCAATTTAGCCAGCAGTACCATACCAATAGAAGTCGGATTAACAGTTACATCACACCGTTGAAATTTCATTTCAATAAAGCCAAACTTGCAATCAAACAAGCTAACGAAAAACTAGCTCAGCAGGAGAAAGAAAGTCAAAATTATGATTTTAATCAAGATTTAACTAATGGTAATACTCACATCAGAGGTTTACCATCAGAAACTGAAAAATATAGAAAACAATGGAAAAAGAAGCTAGAGCTGTATATTGATTCTTTACAAGAAACAATTTTCACTGCAACTAGAGCATTGAATGATGTTACTGGATATTCATCAATTCAAAAATTAAGACAAAGTATTGAAGTTTTGGAGAAAGATTTGGAGAATTCAAAAGAACTTGTCAAGACTTCCAAAATCCAATATAATGAAGCAATTAATAAAAGATTGCAAGTACAGAAACAAGTTAATGAATTACTAAGTAGGAAAAATACTTGGACCCCAATTGATTTAGAAAATTTTACAAAATTATATAAAGAAGATCAAGATTGTTCAATTAATGAAGATCAATGTAAAAAAAATTTACAAGAATCAGAGAATAAACAAGATGATTTACAAAATAAATTAACAAAAGCGATTCTTACAAGGTATCATGAAGAACAAATTTGGTCAGATAAAATTAGAAGAACTTCAACATGGGGAACTTTTGGATTGATGGGCCTAAATATTTTATTATTTTTAGTGTTTCAACTAGCATTAGAGCCTTGGAAAAGAAAAAGATTAGTTGGGAATTTTGAAGAGAAGGTTAATCAAGCACTAATTGAAAATTCAAATAAACAAACTCAAGTTTTTGAAACTATTAATAAAAAAATTGAAGATTTACAGAAAAATGAAGGGTTGATTTATGATGATTCGTATCTTGTTAGTTATTCTGAAGATATCATTGATGATCCCGTTGAGCCGCCAATGGTGATTCCATTACCTTTGCCATTCAAAGAACCTACTTTGAAGGTTAAATTTTGGAAATTTATTGACTCAATTAAACAGATTTTAATACCACCATTCAATTTGATTTTTAATCGGGATTTACAAAATGCTATCATATCCAAGACTGAATTAACTTCGGTTTCAGCTTTAATTTTCATTTTTGGTTTGAGTATTGGATCTTTTGTTTTTTGAAAACAGGCTACATTTTTGTTTCCAAAAGAATTAGTTATTAAAATTATAATTATTTACATGTATATAGAAGAAAGCAAAAACCTTTTGAATGATATGAATTATAATAATAATCATGTATTATTTTAGACAGTTTAATTTGTCAAATGAGATCATCGAGCAAAACTAGTCGTGAATCGTGATTAGTGATCGAAACTTATCATCATCAGCAGCTTCCTCTTTAGTTTTAATCTGTTCAATTGCTGGGATTCTAGCTCTGGAATAAAACAAATTGTGACAAATGAAACACAAACAATTGTATAGAAAACATTTTTGATACTTTTCATAACAGCCTTGGAAATTAGTTCTCTTTGATCAACAGACAACTTTTTCAAGAAGTTTGGATTTTAGATAACAGTTTGAGTTCATTTAAAGTATATTGAGCAAATAATTCTGATTTTTGAGGATGATGTCTTCTGAAATATTCTTTAATGAAGAATTATAAATTGCTTGTGATAATAATGCCCCAATTGCACCTCCTAAAAAACGACTGAAATTCAATAAGAGGTTAGCCAATATAGTAGCACCTTCCTCCTTTGGTGCAGCAAGCTGAGGTGCTAAAAATCCGGTTTGAAAACAACAACCAATATAAATACCTGGTAAAAAAAATAAACCACTTCTTTTACCTAGATTTGAATGAGCATCTAACAATAATAACAAACCAAAGGCAATACATCCAAAAACAGCCTCTGCAACGGCAAATGATTTGAGATATCTTGTCTGTGTTTGTGTTCCATTGTTAAAAGATTCATTTTTTTTTTTTTAACCAAAGGCAATACATCCAAAAACAGCCTCTGCAACGGCAAATGATTTGAGATATCTTGTCTTTTTAATTGTTATACAAAGAGTGATATTGTTGATAATAACTGGTATGATATCAGAAAAAAAATCAATGCCACTTCTGAATAGACTTGCTCCATGAATGTTGGCATAAAGATTGCTGAAGACATGAATGAAAAAACAGCAAAAAATAAAGTAATAAATGGGAAGTGTACACCTCTAACTTGAACAAGCGCTGGTGAAATGATTGGAGTTTTAAGATATTTGAAATTCCAAGCAGTGAAACCAATTATAAATTAACATAATTTTTTCTTTAATGGTACCTTTGGTTTTTGGAGGATGTAAAAAGAAAACCAAAAACCATAAGGCTAATCCACCGATTGGTAAATTGATATAGAATCACCATCTCCAACTAACATGCTCAGTAAAAGCACCACCAATTGATGGACCAGTAACAGAAAAAACTGCGAAGGCCATGTTTAAAACAGCCATAACCATACTTCTATTATTGATTGGTGTTAGTTCAAAGCAAATAATCATTGATAAACTACCACTTAAAACTCTTCCTCCAATAAGAACCCCCCATTGAAGAAGCCAAAGCACACATCAAAGAACCAGCTTCAAATAAAATAACACCAGCAATCATAGCAAATTTTCTAGCAAAGATTTGTGCGACCTTTCTATCAACCAACTTTTTCATAAGCATAATTTTTCATCAACTGTTTTCATTAACAATTGTTTGATCTAAGCCAATTAGGAGAAGACATACAACACACGATGTAACACAAAGGACTAATGGAACACCATATAAATATTGATCATATACCGTTGTACCATCACCAGCATTACTTTCAAAAAAATTATCTTTTGATTGCTAAGTTTCCAAATATTTGATTCCTTCAGATATCTTGCAAATAAAAACTGTGAACCAAATTGAAAAACATTGTTGCAATTGATAGGGCTTCATAAGAATTGCAGTTTTTCTTGCAAAACTCATCAGATAATGCTCAAGAATTTATATGATTTCAGTAAAATTTGTCACAATATTTCAAAAACAGCGGCCGTAAAAACTGAAAGGAAGAAGATCTTGTTGTTCTGGATTTTCCAATTTCGGTCGTCTTTTGGTGAGTTTGGCGCAAAATAAGAACGAGTTTTGAGGATTTGTTTTGAGTTGAACAATGTGTTCCTGCGTTGGAGCTGGGTTGTGCATTTAAGGTGAGAGCTGTAAGCGTTATTGGACAAAAACTTGGAATTTAGTGGTTTTTTTGGGAGGGTTTAGGAAGATTACAGGTTTTGGAGTTTGAGTGGTTGGCGATTGGGTGTTGTTTGTGATCTCCATGACCGTAACATTTGTTATAAGTATTGAGCAGTTTATCGTGCTGAAGAATTTAAATCAAGAAATGTAAACATGATTTGAGTTGTAATGACTAAACTGTTTTCTTTGATACTTTTATTGTTTCAGCTCATCTTCTATCTTCTAAATTCCATCAGCACCAATGCATTTATTTGGTTACTTTCTTCAACATTTCCCATCTCTGCTTCTTTTCTCTTTTCTCTGAAAGTTTTGATTAAATAAAATTGAACATTTTTTTTACCCGTCCAAATCTCAAAATTTCAAAAAAATTCACGATTTTAAAATTTGAATATTTATTTGGGTGGCAAACACTTCAAAACTGTACAAACCTCCCAATAGACTCAGCCAATTGACACACAATGGAGGAACTCGGAATCAAACCAACACCAGTTGCAACAATATCAAAAAACAAGCTTAAAAACTTGTTTCTTTCAACACAAAACAGCACCTCTGGAAGCAACAACAATACAGACATTTATATCAAGCTTAAGAAACTAGAGAAAGAGCTAGAGCTATTATCTTTACAAGAAGACTACGTGAAAGACGAGCTCCGTCATTTGAAAAGAGAACTTGTGCGTGCTCAAGAAGAAGTGAAGAGAATTCAATCTGTGCCTTTAGTCATAGGTCAATTCTTGGAACCTATTGATCAAGGTACTGGTATAGTTTCATCAACAACAGGTTCAACTTATGTTGTTCGTATTCTTTCTACACTAGATCGTGAATTGCTGAAACCTTCCGCGTCTGTTGCTTTACATCGTCATTCAAATGCTTTAGTTGATATTTTACCACCTGAAGCTGATTCTTCAATTGCAATTTTAGGTGATGGTGAAAAACCGGATGTTACTTATGCTGATGTTGGTGGTTTAGATATGCAAAAACAAGAAATTAGAGAAGCAGTGGAATTACCTCTAACGCAAGCAGATCTATATAAACAAATTGGTATTGATCCTCCAAGAGGTGTTTTACTTTATGGTCCTCCAGGTACTGGTAAAACCATGTTAGTGAAAGCCGTTGCTAATCATTCCACTGCTGCATTTATTAGAGTTAATGGCTCTGAATTTGTGCAAAAATATCTTGGTGAAGGTCCAAGAATGGTTCGTGACGTTTTCAGATTAGCAAGAGAAAATTCGCCATCTATTATTTTCATTGATGAAGTTGATGCAATTGCTACCAAACGTTTTGATGCCCAAACAGGTGCAGATCGTGAAGTTCAAAGAATTTTATTAGAAATCTTAAATCAAATGGATGGGTTCGATCAAACCTCAAATGTTAAAGTTATAATGGCAACAAATAGAGCTGATACTTTAGATCCAGCTTTATTAAGACCAGGTCGTCTTGATAGAAAAATTGAATTCCCTTCATTAAGGGATAGAAGAGAACGTCGTTTGATTTTCACTACAATTGCATCTAAAATGTCATTATCTCCAGAAGTTGATTTAGATTCTTTGATTATTAGAAATGATCCATTATCCGGTGCAATTATTGCTGCTATTATGCAAGAAGCTGGGTTAAGAGCAGTTAGAAAAAACAGATATGTTATTTTACAAAGTGATTTGGAAGAAGCTTATACTGCTCAAGTTAAAACTGATAGTGAAGTTGATAAATTTGAATTTTATAAATAGTTTAGTTTGCCTCTCAAATTTTTATTATTTATTCACTATAGTTTCAATGTCATAAATATCAAGTCCTAAATGGAATGTACGTAGATCTGAAATATCAAAATGATCCATATCTAAGTGATAATTATAACCCCAGCTTTTAATGAAAATAATATTTGAAGTCCCATTAATTTTTTCAAGAATTGGTAATGAAGATCTTGAAGTTATTAATTTTGCATCATTAAAACTAGAAACTTTATTTATCAATTCTTGTTCATCCAACCCCATCAAATCATAAACACTATTTGAATCACCAAAATTATATTTCACAGTAGAAGAGTTTAAAATCCAACCTGGAGGTGAATACGTCTTCCACCAAAACTGAACGCTTTGATCTTTAGTTTCTCTTAAATGATCCAATACCACTAAAACACCACGTTGATGTAATATCCCAATAACGACACCCATTACAATATTAAATACAATCCATAATTTGAGAATCATTCCAATATACTTATGATCTAATTTAACGCCTATGCAAAACAATGGTAGACTGGG
Source organism: Starmera pachycereana (assembly GCA_030570535.1). Lineage (NCBI taxonomy): Eukaryota > Fungi > Ascomycota > Saccharomycetes > Phaffomycetales > Phaffomycetaceae > Starmera > Starmera pachycereana. The sequence continues at coordinate 12,743 of JAJLVW010000060.1, forward strand.
TATTAAAAATCTCAATTCTTGGTGTGGGATGATGGATAGTAGTGAAATTCCTGATATTATTGAATATGTTGTAATGGATCTCGATAATTGAGGTGTGAGTAAAATTAAAGGACCAAGAATTTGAGGTAAATTAATCAATAAATGTGTGTATCTAGGATGAATTCCATGTTGCGATAAATTTTCATATTGTGAATTGTATAATAAATTGTTCAAAGGTGTTATTACATAATTTGCTGATTTGAATAATTTTGTGTCTGCTAAAACTAGAATATAACATGTTGTTGTGAATGCGACTGTTGATACCAGTAAACTTTTAGGAAATTTAATGAAGTGCTTTAGTAAGTTCACAGCTGGTAAAGCTAAAAATGCAATAAATGTGACCCTATTAAAAATACCAACAGCTGTGATAACTGATACAATGGCACATAAAAAGAAATCATTACCATTACCCATTTCAATTAACTTTAGCATAGTCAAAACCACCAATAACAATTGGGTCTCAATTGAATTGGAAAAAGTATGTGATTGATAAGTCCAAGTGACATAAGAACCCATGATCAAAAACAATGATTTGGTGGAGTGCTGTCTTGATCCGGCTAATATCCTCACACAAAAATGTGATATGAAGATATAAGTCACTGCCAATTGCAATCTTGCCAAATACATCAATCCCAATAGTTTAACTTTGAAAAATCTGTTGATATAAAACAACGGCCCATACACCAAGTATAACACAGCTTTGCTTCTAGAAGGCATCTCATCACGAAATTCCCAAGGCAGGTTCACACTGGTCCCATAAAAATCACCAGTCAACACTTCCATACTCTGGAAATGTTCATCTGGGTGGATGTAACTTGGCTCAAAAACCAGTAGAAAAAGCACCGCATAGCAAAAATAATGTAGTAATTTCAATGAATTCATTCTTCCACTCGGCAAACTCTTCTCAAGTTCAATAAATCAAATCCATTATTAATGATCAAAAGATCAGTTTTGTTGCGCAATATCAAAATTCTTTTAACAAAAAACATTTGTGAAAACGAAAAAAAAAAAAAAAAATAAAATAAAATAAAAAAAAAAAAAGGTTGTTTTGAAGACATAAATCCACAGATTTGCCACATTTGAAGGAACTGCAAAATGGACAGAGACACGATTCTTGCAGCGTTGGGAAACACTTTGAGTCCAGACCTTGCTGTCAGAAAAAACGCGGAGGCGCAATTGCAGCAGTGCGAGGAGCAGGCTGGGTTCACCAGTTATTGTTTGGGATTGGCGGTGGACCATGCTGTGCCTAATCATTTGAGAAGTGCTGCTTCGATTTTTTTCAAAAATAGAGTAACTAAATACTGGGGACTAGCAGATGTTAAAGGTATCAAACAGTCAGAACAAGAGGAGATTAAAGAGAAGTTGCTTACTGGTTTGATTTCTACTGTGGATGATCAACAGGTTAGACCTCAATTGGTGCTTTGTGTTAGAAGTATCCTGATTCAAGGTTGGGACTTGACTGATATTATTATGCAATTGCTTGGTAACTCTACCAATAGAGCACATTTACATACGGGTTTATTGTTACTGAAAGAAGTCAGTAAGAGCTTGAGGTGGAGTTTTTCCGATCGTGTTTTGATTGATACGATTATTGAGAAAACATACCCACTTTTGGAAAATCTGGCTTCTCATTTTATTAGCCTACCAATTGATGATAATTCATCTCAAATAATTTATTCAATCTTGAAAATTTTCAAATATGGTGTATTAAATGTTATCCCAAAATATTTCCATGATTTGTCTAATTTACAAAAATGGATTGAAATTCATTTGGGTGTTGTTAAAAAAGAACAACCACAAGATTTGATTGGGTTGGATGATAACAATGAAAATGATATCAAACTAAAATGTTTCAAATGGGGGTTCGGAAACTTACAACGATTTTATTCCAGATATGGAACTGATAATTCAAAAGGTTCAACTCCAGAATTCATTGCGTTTTTCAATTCTACAATTGTTCCTCAAATTTTAGAAGTTTATTTCCCAATCATTGAAAAATGGAGTGCAGGTGTTAAAATATCAGATCATTCATTATATTTCTTGATTGAATTTTTGGAGAAATCTATTAGTTCCACATCATGGGATTTGATTAAACCACATCTAGAACTTGTCATGAAGTATTTGATTTTTCCATGTCTATGTCAGCACGATTTATCACTTTTTGAAGATGATCCAGAAGAATATATTAGAAGATATTTCGATATTAATAGAGAATCAAAAACTCCAGATGTTGCCTCAGTTGATTTCCTTTTTGTTCTAAGTCATAAGAAGGTGGATGAGCTGCCAACTGTTTTGAGTTTAGCTAATGAAATCTTAACTAATTTCATTGAATCTCCAACTTCTTTAGAATTAGCCTTGAAAGCAGAAGGTGGTTTAAGAATCTTAAGTTCCGTTGCTTTTGCAATTTCAAGATCCACATCTCAATTTTATAATCAAATTGATCAAGTGATTGATCATTTAATTGTACCTCAATTATCTTGTTCATTTGAATTTTTAAGAGCAAGAGCTTGTGAAACCATTTCAATATTTGCATATGATTTTAAAGATACCCAAGTTCTCCTGAGAGTTTTCCAAAGTGTTTATGCAAATTTTCAACAAGGTGATAATTTACCTGTTCAAATTGAAGCAGCAGATGCATTAAAAGTTCTAGTTACACAAGCTGAAGTTATTAAAATTTTGGCTCCAGAAGTCCCAAATATTATGAAAAAACTATTACAACTATCAAGAAGTTATGAATTAGATCTATTAGGTGAAGTTATGGAAACTTTTGTTGAAGTTTTTGCAGAAGAATTAGAACCATTTGGTCATGATTTAGCAAGAAATTTAGCTGATCAATTTTTAACAGTTGCGCAAGAATTTATGGAATTACAAAATAGTAATAGTGCTGGTGCTTTGAAAGACGAATTAAATGATAAAGAATATCAAGCTGTTGGTTTGATCAATACAATGATAACAGTGACAATTTCAATGAGAAAAGTTTCATTTGATGAAATTTTTGCTACAGTTATCAAATTTGCTTTACATAATGCAAGTTTATCATTTTTAGTGGAAGCTTTAGAATTATTAGAAACTTTAAGTGTTGTTTGTAAAGATTCAATCACAGCTGCAATATGGGATTTGTTTAATGATTGCATTGAATCATTTGATACTTTTGCATTGGATTTTTTTGAATATTATTTACCATTTTTTGAGAACATGATATTATATGGGTTTAAAAATTTGAATGAATTTGCAGAACCTGTACAAAAATTAAATCGTGTCATTCATATGGTTACAACATCTGATTTAGAGTCTGAGATTAATGGAGGCATTGAATTAGTTGAATATCAAACTTTAGTTTTCCATAAATTAAATGAGCTATTCCCATCTTGTTTGGAAGCATTTGTTACAAAAGATTTACCACCATATAGTTTTATTAAATTGTTTTTGGCTTCATTATATGTTGATCCAACAAAAACTTTAGGTATGCTAGAAGTAAGTAATCAAACAATTAGAGTGTTTGAAATTTGGTTTAGTTTATCATCAAGTTTAAATAATGCATATGGTTTGAAACTACAAGTATTGGCATTATTATCAATTTTGAATGCTGATTTACCAATCTCATTAAATGGATTTATTCAACAATTAGGAATGAAATTAATTCATTGTGTTCAAGAATCACCAGCAGCAATCAAAAGAAAAAACGCAGCAAGTGCACCAATTGAAGAACCAAGTGATGATGTTGAGGAACCTTATGATGAAGAAGATTATGATGATGCTTTTAGAAGTACACCTATTGATGAATTGAACGTTTTTTCTGTGTTCAAGACAGGATTTGCATTATTACAACAAAATAAAGTGGATCGTTATAATTTGATCAATAGTGTTTTAACTCCAGAACAAATCACGTTTTTGAACTCTATCATATCTAGTGTGTGAATGGTGAAGATAGGAGGTATAAACAACAACCAATCAAATAAAATAAAATAAAATAAAATAAAATAAAATAAAATAAATTACAAAAAAATTATGAAAACCAAATCTCGTAAATTTCTATAGTACACACGATTAAAATCATTCATCATTCCTCATTTTTAACATCTGAATTATTTTGCAACCTTGAACGAGATTGTCTAAATAATTCTTCTTGTTGTTTTAACAATTCTTCTTCAGTAAAACCAGAATTCTGAAATTTTGAATTTTTACGTTCTTTCCCCTTCTGTGTCACTTTATGCTCAACCAAAACCTGTTCTAATGCAGGAATATAATCCACAAACCCCAATTCTTTTAAAGCTTTAATAACATGATCAGATGCAATAGTTTTCTTAGCTTCTTGCTCTGCAATCTCATTGGATTGGTCTGATAGGATCATTATAAATTCAATGCAACATTCAATGACAATATCACGAGCATCTTTTGAAAATGTGAGATCAGAAGGTAGTACTTCACTGATTATCTTTTGAACTGTTGCTTTGGGCAATGAAAGATCGTCGTTTTGTGGTGGGAAATCATTCATTTGCCTGGGGGTGGGGGGAAAAATAAACTAAATTATGAATTAAAAGTTGCAAGATTGCAATAAAACAGTTTAAAACTTGTGGAAAGCGCTGAATTCTGTGGGTTTCAAGTGAGATTTCAGATAAAAATTTAATGGTTTGTTTTTATTTGGATTTTTTTAAAAAAAAAAAATTTGGAAATTTCCCGAAATTCAAAAAAAAAAATCCGGAATTTCAATAAATAAAATTTTTTGAGCTCATCGCATAATAAAAAAAAAAATAATTTGAATTTGTTAGTAGAAATTGAAAGATTGGAAGATTGAAAAGAAAGAAGAATGAGCAGCTCACTTGTATGCTCCCAGTTCAACCACTCAGCTAGCCGTTTTGTGTCTGCGGTGACGGCACTTGACTCCCACAGGATCAGAGTGCAGGGAACCTCGGAAACACAACTGACAGCCAGTGTGTTTTCTTTGGAAAAGCACCAGAAAGTCAGCTGTGTCAGTTGGGGGAACTTCCAGAACAGTGTCAGTAAGCTGAACAACAAGAGACGTGTGGTGGATGATTTTGATATTGAGAGCCAGTTTGTAGCTGTTGGTTTAAACGATGGAAAAGTGATTGTTTATTCACCATTAAGTAATGAAGTTATGGGTATGCTTGAAAGCAGTGGTGCTAGTAAAATTGTTGATTTCCATTACTCTGCTCTCACACAATCCGGGTGGACTTTGGATTCAAAACAAAGCGTTATGGAATGGGATTTAATCACTTTCAAACTAAAATCACAATTTAAATTCACTGAAAATTTAAATGCTATTAAGATAGTTGAGTTTGAGAAAAAAACATGTGCTTTAGTAGCATCTCAAAGTATCAACTTGATTGATTTATCAAACCATCAAGTCTTGAAAACATTCCCAGGTCATATCACAAACATTCATAGTTTACAACTGATTCCTTCCACTACAAAATTCATCACCTCTGCAGATAGTGATAGATTTATCAACATTTACGATTTTGCAGATGAATCAGCTCCACCAATAGTTCTTGTTGCTCAAAGTAATATTGTGTCGATATCATATGATGATTTAAAAATTTCTGCATTAACAGAAGATGGAACCGTGGAAATCTTTACTGATATTTTAACTAAAAGTGTTGTTAAGAAAAGAGGACAACAATCCAAACAAAGTTCTCATATTGTTCAATTAACTAGACCAGATTCTAAAACACTTAAAATTGAAAATTCATCGATCAGTTCAAATGTTCTTATAGTCACTTGGTTAGAAGAAGGCTCAATTCCATATTTTGAGAGATTCAAAATTAATGATCTAAAAAGTTCATTGAACACTATTGTAAAGGAAAGACCAGTTGTTATTGCTAAAGATCATAGTTTATTTGGACAAGATGTTGCTGCGGTAAAGAAATATGATGAAGCAAGAGCTGTTGTTACAAGTGGTGATAATTTAAGATTTTTAAACAACAAAGAAGTTGATGATGATGATGATGATGATGATGATGATGAAAATGTTGAATTAGCACCATCATTTTCTGAAAAAATCCAATCATTAAATCCAGAAAGTTTAGCTCCTAAAAAATCTAAGAATTCTAAAGCAACTTCTTCATCAAATGCAGTTATTTTAGTTCAAGCATTAAAGGCAAATGATCATACATTATTAGAAACCGTTTTAAATAATCGTGATGAAAATGTCATGAGAAACACAATCACTAGAATTGATACATCTTTAGCAGTTATACTTCTAGAAAGATTAGCTGAAAGAATTGCAAGAAATACTAATAGGCAAGGTGCATTAAACACTTGGGTTAAATGGGTTATGGTCATACATGGTGGTTATTTAGTCAATATCCCTAATTTATCTATGTCATTATCTTCATTACATTCTACATTAACAAGAAGATCTGGTACATTAAATAGATTATTGGAATTACAAGGAAGAATAGACCTTGTTTGTTCTCGATATGAACTCCATAATACACAAGATCAGTATGGATTGAATGATGATGAGGATAGTGATGTTGAGTATGTTGAAGAAGAAGAGGATTTGATCGATAATGGTGAAGTTGATTATGATGAAGAAATTGATGATTATGTTGAAGAAGATAATGATGATGATGAGGAAGATGGATATATCAGTATTGGGGATGATGGTGAAACTGAGATAGATACTAAAGAACTTCATGATGATTATGAAGATGATGAAGAAGGATATAGTGATGTTGAAGTTACAAGTAAAAAAATTGAATTAAGTGAAGATGAAAGTGAAGATGAGCAAGAAGAATTAAGAGCAAGAATTGCTAAACTAAAGGCTAAACAAAGCAAAAAGAAACATTAATATGGCTAGTAAATTTGTATATTAATAGATTTTTAAAGAGAAGAACAAATTTTATTACTCTTAAACAATGATTTTTTCTTCTAATTCTGAATAGTTTAAGAAAAAGGAAATATATAAATTGATAGCTTTTTCGATATCATAACTACTACCAGTTTCTCTGATAGAATGCATACTTAAAACACCATTACCAATATCTAAAGTTCTAACACCAGTTTTAGCAGCTAACATTGGACCAATGGTGGATCCACATGGAGAATTATTGGCAACAACAAATAATTGTAATGGAACTTCTGCAATATTTGCCAATTGTTTTAGTAAAACAATACCTGGAGAATTTGTCATATAACGTTGTGATGCATTGATTTTGATAACTGGACCATTACCTAATTGAGGTTTATGATTTGATTCATATTTAGACACATAATTTGGATGGACAGCATGTGCAACATCAGAAGATAAGAAAAAAGATTTTGCTGAAGATTGTGTTGTTTCTTGACCATTTAGTAAAGTCATTATAGTTGGTAAAAAATTCGAATCTGCACCTTGTGCTGAAGTTGAACCGATTTCTTCATGATCAAAAAGTGAGATTAATCTGATACCGTTTTCTTTGGCTAATAATTCATCTGCTGAAGCTTGAATCAAACCTTCAGTGGCGGTATAACAAGAAGTTAAATTATCTAATCTCCCACTAAAAATAAACTCATCATTTAATCCACCAATTGTGGATGGTTTATTATCATACAGAATCAATTCAAAATCTTCGATTTGATCAACAGTTGTCTCAGCTTCTTTCGCAATTAAAGTCAATAGTTGATCGTTATGTCTTTCAAAAATTGATTTGATTGATTGAAACTCTTCATCAGTTAATTTTGAATTTTCATCACCACAACATCCACCACTAGAGGAAGTCTTCTCTTTTGATGGAACAGCATTATCTAAGCCTGCAATTGGCAATAACTGAGTTTCTCTATTAAACTCAAATTTTGTGTTAACATCTCTATCTAAATGAATAGCTAAAGTTGGGATTTTCAAGAGTGGTTTGTTTATATTAACCAATTTACTAACAAAATTCCCATTTTCTTTAACAATAACTCTACCAGCAACACTCAAGTCGGAATCAAACCATGAATGCCAAATCCCACCGCCATAAGTTTCAACTCCGATTTGAATAAAACCTTCAGTTGATCTTTTAGAAACCGGTTTAATTCTTAAAGTTGGAGAATCCGTATGTGCACCAACCATTGACATTGGTCCACCTTGTTTCCATTGTGCACCCACTGCAAATGCAATGATACTGGATCCGTTACGTGTGAAGTAATATTTGCCACCTTGCTTGATGGCAGCTGATGTGAATGAACGTTCTTTTAGTTCTTTGAAACCTTTTTTAATCAGTCTTGATTTCACTTGTTGGACTGCATGGTATGGAGTTGGAGATGCATTTAAAAAAAAGACAAAGTCGTTTGCGTATTGCAGAGCTTTTGTAGTCATGTTTTCTGTTGGTTTGAAATTTGAATTCAAACCTAAAAATTGGCTGAATTCTGATATTTTTTGATATTTTTTGAAGGAGTTTAAAAAATTATTTTATTTACATATCAGACGACAACAGATAAGAAAGTCTAGCAAAGAATGGCAGAAGAACCAGAGAAAGTGTACATATCGTACAACCACGTCCATCAGCTGGTACAGCACTCAGCAGCAAAATTGAGGAAATTCAAACCAGACTTGATCATCTGTGTTGCTGGAGGTGGTTTGATCCCAGCTAGAATGGTGCGTACCGTGCTCAAAGTAGCTGGTGAGCCTAATGTGCGTATCATGGCTGTTGTTTTGTCTTTGTACGAGGACTTGGGTACTGTTTCTACTCAGGCTGAGAATTTGGGAAAAGAGGTGGTTAGAACTCAATGGTTGGATTACAGTTCCGACCCAAGTTTTACTTTGCTGGGTAAGAATGTGTTGATTGTTGATGAGGTTGATGACACAAGAACCACTTTGAACTACGCTATCAATGAATTGCAAAAAGATGTGAAAGAACAGTGTGAAAAGAAAGGTATTCCATTTGAAGAAAGTGGCACCAAATTTGGTATTTTTGTTTTACATAACAAGCTGAAGGAGAAAAGAGCAGAGTTACCTCCAAGTGTTTACAACGAGGATAATTACATTGCAGCCAAGAACATTGAAGATGTCTGGATTGCTTATCCTTGGGAAAGTAATGATATTGTTACTCACACTAAGAATGCTGTTGCTCAAGGTAATGATATTTAACTTTCAATAACCATGTTGAAGCCTAATACTCTTTGAAAATACTATTTATTACAATACAATACAGTTATTATATGATTTACTGATGTACTTACTACTCAAATTTTTCTCACTCTAGTAAAACTTATACAACCTTTCATCCAATCTTTAAAAGTCACATTCAATTCAGTCTCATCATTATCTTGATGACTTCCAGCAGCTGCTGCAATTTCATCTCTTGCTAACACATAACCTCTTAGTAGCACAAGCATTACTGAACTCATCAAATACATAACCCCACAATAAACGGCTGGATTTCTATATTGATCTGGAGAATATTTAGCTCCATCTTTTGGAGTTGATCTTAATCTGATACCAATGATTGGAGAAACGGTACTAAACGCACCAACAACTACCCAGCTCATAGCCATTGCTGTGGATAATCTTCTTAATCCAACAACTCTAGTCAAAACAGAAGGTAAAACTGCCCAAATTGTACCCATAGTAGCACCTTGAATTAATCCAAAAACAATAGCACCAGCTAAAGTTCTAATTGGAATCCACATAGCAAAACAAAACAATGCAACCAATCCATTCATGACAATTGTAACAGCAACAACACCAAATCTGTCACTTAATTGACCCACTGTTGGTCTTCCAAAAGTTGCACCAACTGAAATCATACAAGAAACAATTGCACCTTGAGAAGCTGAATAACCTAATGAAATTGTAAAATCTGTTAAATTATAAAGTAAAACAACATAACCCAACATTGTAAATGCAATCCATAAAAGAAACAAAACATAAGGTGGATATTTAAACAACTTCAAATCATAAATTTTAACCACTGATTTAACAGTATGTTCTCTAGTTCTCCAAAGTAAAGATGCGACAGCCAAACATGTAGCACAGATGATTCCTTGAACAATCAATGCCCATCTAACACTCTTAACCTCAACTAATCTTTGAATGGATAAATTAAACATAACCCCACCAACCCCAGATCCACAAGATCCAAGAGCAGTAGCTAAAGAGCGTTTTTCTCTAAACCATTGTGGTAGTACAGTATTTGCAGGTAAGCAGCATAATGCCAAACCAATCGATATTAATAAACCTTGAGTTAAAAACAATTGCCATAGTTTAGTACTGAAAGCTGCTAATAAAATCCCAGCTAATTGAAAGAAAAGACCCATAATAATAGGAACTCTTGTACCAAATTTTCTAATTATTACTTGAACAATGGGACTCATAAATAAACCAACACCAAATGCAATACCACCAACTGCAGCATAAGCAATTTTAGTTCCACCAGGAAATGTATTATGTTGTAAATAATGAGCTAAATAGATACTATAAGCAGAATTAGATGCCCAAGTTGCAACGTTGATTAATGCCACTGCAAACACAACTACCCAGCCGTAACCTCCATCAGGGACATGGATGACTTGTTGGTGTGGTTTCTCTTCTTCGTTTTGAAGGGTAGTAATTGGATCTTCTTGTTGTTGTTGATAAGTTTGTGAGTCAGTGGAGTTGGAATTGGAGTGGTTTGACTGTGGTATTTCCAACATTTGTGCTTCTGTATCGCTGGATTTCTCTTTTATGCTCATGTGTGTATGCGAGTTGGGTATGGAATAGTGATGAGGGAGAGAGTAGATGGTTCTTTGAAAAGTGTAGAGACCTCATCGCTTTAAATATAAAAAAAAAAAAAAAAAATTATTTTAAAGATTAGATGCATCATGCAACAACTGGAGTGAAGTGAATATATGTGTGATGAAGCAGGTTGTTGCAGTGGCTGTTTTGGGTGTACAGTATCAAAACCAGTTGTGTGTGGTTATTAAAGCAGTGCTCTTTGAAGTGTCTACAACTCCACGATCAGCTATCATTTTAAATATCATTACAGGCAAGAATTTTGCCGTTTAAACTGTTATCTTGGCTTGAAAATTGAACCAAAATTGATGGGGAAAATAACATGAAATGTAGACAGCTTAGTAGTATACACATCCTGTAGCTTCAACAATTTGGTTGCAGTGATGCCATCCAATTTTGTGGTGCTTTTGTGGAAATATTGGATCACTTGCTGGATACTGAAAGCCTTGTAATTCACAAAAGCTTTTTTCTTAGTGGAATTTATTCTTCTTATATAAATTTTTGAGAAAAAATTGGTAATTACGGCCGTTGATATTTTTTAAAGCTTTTACAGTTATTATTACATATGATTCATGATTCATGTTGAACTAAATTATATAGGTGTAAACAGCTACATTTTGGAATACGTAAAACGTAACTGAATACAATCAATTATTATAAACACAGAACATTCATTTGACTTCAATAAATTTAAATCTCGATTGAATAAATTCATTTGGATGATGTTTTTTTAATTTCATCAGGGAAAGTATCAGCAACGTCGTCTCTTTGAATAAACTCTTCATACCAACCAGTTGAAGTCCACCATTTTTTGATTGGAGTTCCAATATATGGGAAAAAATAACATAAAACAAGATAACTTAAAAATGCAACAAAATAACCAGTGAAAAATGATACATTATAAACATAAGTTGCACCAATTGGCACAGTATCACCAACTGTACCTGCAAAACCAGTAACGTTAATTGCCATTCCACAAATATATGCGGCAAAAGCTCTCCAATTACAACCAATCTTGTTGAAAGAATAACTATAATTTGGATTATTTGAAAATAAATGGAATATATTAATATAACCTTTTCTAACAACACAATAATCAGCACAAACAACCCCTGCAATTGATGATAAGAAGACAGCATAAGCACCTAAATAAGTGGGAAAAATTACTTGAAGTTGTGAAAAATTTCCATGGACAGATACAAAATGCTAATAATCCACATAAGAATGAACCTCTTCTAATATCTTGGTAATAAAGCAGTAACATGATTGATGTGGATTACAACACTTATAAGAAATGACTAAATACATTACAGAAAGGCTGGAACAACTAATCCAATCCAATGAACTGACGAGTAAATGATTAATGATTTATGCTAATGTTAAAAATGCAGCACAAAATCCATAACCAATCCATACGGCAATCCAACATTCCCACCATGCTAAACCTGCAACAACACCAGTTGAAGCAATTTGAAAAGCATTAACGTTAAAAGATTCAGATACCCAATAATAAATAAAATGCCACCAAGTCCATGGTCTTTCATTAGTATCAAGAACTGGTTTTAAATCTGAATTGTATAAGAATTGTTCTTGTAAAGTTAATGAATC
>JAJLVW010000060.1:25185-51111 GCA_030570535.1 Starmera pachycereana
ATTATTAACTTTTGTTTTATCAAAGTGGAAAAAAAAAAAAAAAAAAAGATTACCAACTGGAATTTTTGGTTGGTTGGTTGATGGAGCTGAATATAATGAATTTTGTAAAACCTCAGAAGTTTCAGGTTGAAAAAAGAAAAAAGTTTATAATTGGAAAAGAATTTTTCAGTTGTTATATATGAAATGTTTAAAGGATTTTTTTTGGGGGGTACATAATAATTTAAAAGAAAAGACTCTGCTGGTTGTATGGGTGTTTGTGCAAGCAACAGGCAGCAGAGCCAGTGTGTTTAATAGTTTTTAGTTAAATTGATGTAAATTTTGGTTTTTTAATAAGTTGGAGGTAGTTTTCATTAGGAGAAAAATATAGGTTAAATAAGTATCAATAAAAAGCATTTAGGTAATTTTTGTTTCCATTTTGTTTCCATTTTGTTTCCATTTTTGTTTTCAATTTGTTTCAAATAAAGACGTATATACAGAGTCGAGATGGAACAATTGCAATAATCCATAGGAAAAACACTGCAGACAGCTACAGGTGCAGTTGAAACTTGAAATTATGAATCATGTCAATAAACTCGCATTAATTCTGCCAATTATATAAAGAAGTGGGTACTTAATTTCTTCAGCTATATTATATTGGTTAGTGGCAAGTGCCAGTTGATTTATATTCATCTAGAAAAAGATCCCGTATAGTCATTGGTGTAGCTGCTAGCCTGAGCAATTTGTAGTTTACAGTACTCAAATCACGAAGAATGGGTCATGAATTTGAATTACTTATGAAGATTAAGAAGATTATTCAGAATTCACTAGCTACTTAATAGAGAATCATTAAACAGAATTAATAAGTGATAAATAATTCATCTTTTTATCTTAAAGTATTTGTGGCGCATGCATCATTTTTGAATTCATGATAAGTTCTAATCACTATTTATAATATTAATTTTATATTATAAGAATGATTTAATGGGAGACGTCAATATTATACTAATTTGGGCGATCGTCATAATAATAACAATGATACATATAAAGCATTAATAAATAATATTTATTATATACTCGATCGACGACAACTTATAAGTAACAACTACACGTCAGATAATATCAAATGTCAAACAGTGAAACAGCAATCAATCTATAGGAAAAAATAAAAACACAGAAATTAGATTAGTGTTGTTTGATATAACTTATTAATAACTACATCAACATTTTAGAAATAAAATTCATTTTCAGACATCAAATTAACAATTAAATTCAACATTGATAAACCAAAGATCGTGCTGCTCACAGACTAAAGTTCACTACTAAGTCCTGACACAACGCACAACCTCAGCTGGCCAATAAGAATGTCTCTTCTCGAAATAGAACAAAAATCTATAAGGTTGCCGTCGGATAAATCTCGCCTTTAAATTTATCAACTTGTAACAGTACTAGCAAAAAATCACTGTACTTAATTTTATCCTTCTAAAAAACAATTGAACAACTGATCAACTACATACATGACAATTCCTGTCTGGCTGGACTGCGATCCAGGACACGACGACACAGTGGCAATCTTACTAGCACTTTTCCATCCTTCGTTCAAGCTGCTTGGGATCTCAACTACTTATGGTAACTCATCTTTACCACACACCACAACAAACGCTCTTTCTATCCTGACTGCCTTCAATAGAACCGATATCCCTGTTTACCAAGGGTACGATAAACCATTCTTCAGACCAACTCATTTTGCTCCAGACATTCATGGTGAATCTGGGTTAGAAGGAACCGATTTATTACCAAAGGCTAAAACTTCCCCTGTTAATGATGATTCTCATCCTGAAGTGTTTGAACAAGCATTATTAAAAGCAATCAATGATAATAAAGGTACAATCTCAGTGGTTGCTACAGGCCCTTTAACTAACGTTGGTCATTTTTTCCAAAATCATCCAGATTCAATTGGAAATATTTATAGATTTTCACTTATGGGTGGTGGTTTACAAGTTTTCAATTATGGAATGTCTGAATTTAACATTTGGTGTGATCCATATGCTGCAAATATATGTTTTAAAAATAAAAAATTAACTGCTAAAACTTTAATTGCTCCATTAGAAGCTACTCATAAAGTTATTTGTACTCAAGAAATTCAAAATTTAATTAAATCAAATGGTAAATCAAAATTGAAAACAATGTTATATGAACTAATGACTTTTTTCGCAGTAACTTATGAAAAATCACAAGGTTTTAGTCAAGGACCTCCATTACATGACCCATTAGCTTTAATGATTTTATTAGATGAATATCCTCAACATTCAAATGAAATTGATTTAAAGGCTAAATATTATAGATATCAAATTCATGTTGTTGAAGAAGAGAATGAAAAGTTGGGGTTATTTGAACTAACTGAAGATCCAAATGGTATTAAAATTATTTATGATTTGGATGTTCAAGAATTTTGGAATGTTTTATTAGCAGCAATTGATGTTGCTGATAAGACTATTAAAGATAATTTTTAATTTAATTTAATTTAATTTAATTTTTATTGGGGATTTAGATAGTTAATATAAAATATAAATAGAGATATGAATTGACTTCATTAAATAATATATAAACAATTTAATTCAATAAATTTTCTATACATTTATGGGATAAAGTAAAAAAAACAAAAAAAAAAAAAAAGCCATGAATCATGATTTATGATGAAATTTACACAGTTTTTTTTTTTTTTTTATCTTTCAGAGAAAATTTCCCCCAAAATTTACAATCTACAAGTTTACAACTAACTCTACAGTGCTACACAACTCCACTAGTACAATATGACAGAAGAAAAACATCACGCTGAATTTTCATCTTTTAACTCCCAATCTCGTGAAGAATCACTCCAACAAGTTATTGACTCATACGAGGCTTTAGTTGATGGTCAAGACAACTGGGTTTGTAATTTATCCAATGCATCATCATTGATATGGCATGCTTATACTTCACTCCCATTAAACATCAACTGGGCTGGCTTTTATGTTTTGGATCCAACAACTGAAAATCAATTGATTTTAGGCCCTTTCCAAGGGAAAGTTGCATGTCAATTAATTAAATTTGGTAAAGGTGTTTGTGGTACTGCTGCTTCTTCCAAAAAAACCCAATTGGTTCCTGATGTTGAAAAATTTCCTGGTCATATTGCTTGTGATGGTGAAACTAAAAGTGAAATTGTTGTTCCAATTATAGATGTAGAAGGTGTGGTTAGAGGTGTTATTGATATTGATTGTTTGGAATATGATGGGTTTAGTGAGTTGGATAAGAAGTATTTAGAGAAATTGGCTGAGTTGATTGGTAAGACTAATAAATGGTGAATTCTGGCTATCTAGTAGGAAATAATAATAATGAAAAAAAAAAAAATTTATGGAGATTCATTCAAACTTGATAATATAATCATAAATTCTGACATGTTTTTTTTTTTTTTTTTTTTTTTTTTTTTTTTTTTTTTTTCCTTTCCTTCTTCAACAATTTTTTAACCAAGAACAGTATTCTTATACTTGATTCCAATTCACATTTTTTCACACCATAAATAACCACATTTTCATAACTCAATTGTCACACAACAAACCCTACAATTACCATACTACTCAATCCAGCGTTCAAATTTAGTCTAGAGCTTTTTTGTAGCTATCTTTTTTTGTATTTTATTTACTCATCGACATCATCTCACATCAATCTTGGTCCTATATTGACGGGAGTTGCACAGAAAAGTTGCTATTCCTCTAAACAACACATCAACACAACAACCAACTCCTTAAACTACACTCTCCTTACTCAATTGACTGTATATTGAAACCGTCTCTTCTAATCCTTCTTATTTGCCCTTAAAAAATTGTCACAACTCCAATATCAAAACACCGAAAAAAAAAAAAAAAAAGCAACAACAACAACAACAACAACCCGTTTAAAACACACAAACTAAATCACAATGCATAATTTTTTAAAAGCAAAACCGCCGATACCCACTTTCCAAAATCAATACCTCATTCTTAAAAAAAAAACACAAACAAAAAATTCCCTAATTCAATTAATTTTTCCAAATCATTTATGTTGAAAAAACGAGTTTTTTTAACCTAAAACTACTATTGTCAAGAAAGATCACCTTAACCAAGTCAAAATGCAGGTGTTTTTACCTAGAATGTAATACCACATGATACGTTTAACTGGCCAATTTTTGCATTATTATCGGTTGATAGCATCATTAATGTGAAAATTTTCAGTAGTTATAATCTTGTTATAAATTACAACAGGGATCCAAAAATAATATAGCATCTTGTTTTTTTGTTTTAACTTTTATTTTTTTTTTTATTTTGAAGAAGAAAGTAAAGTTGGCAAAGACTTTTTGTTCTTTATCTCATCTACAGTTCTCTAAAACTAAAGTTGTGATTTTATATTATTAAAATTTAAGATTTCTTTTTTAAAAAAACAACAACAAAAAACAGACATGATTGCAGAAGAAACATTTCATCAATTATCATTGGATGATGAAGTTGATCACTCAACTTTTAGTAAATTTCAATGTATCTATTCTAGATCAATTGATGGTGGAAAATTCAATAGTGTTGAAAACAAATCAAATTTTAACTTAGAATCAAATTGGAATGAAATTTTTAAACAACTATCAATTAATATCAATAATGGTGAAATTAAAGAAAGTTCAATTATTTTACCAAGTGGTGATTTTAAAGTCTTTGAATATAAGAATCCGGATGAAGATCAAATTAGAGGTATTATTTTAAAAGATTTTGAAAAAGATTGTTCAATCTTAAATGATTTCCATAATTGGTTTTCAAAATTGATTGTTTGTGATACAAGAATTGGTTATTCTCAATATCCAACTGATTATGATTCAAATGGTGAAATTGCTGCTGCTGTTGCTAAATTTTTTGAAGAAAATTTGAAAAATACAACTGCTCATGATCAATGGTTTAAAGGTGGATTAAATTATTTTATTAAAAGAGTTGAGTATTTCACCAAAAGAAATTTGAAAATTGAAGCTGTTTTACCAGCATTTCCTTGTAAATCTTCAAACACTGAAAAAGTTTATGGATTGTACCCGGATAAAGGTGAAGAATTGGCTTTGAAAAGATTGATTTATGTTTCTGGAAAAATTAAATCAATTTATTCACCAGGTTTAAAAATTTTCATTGTTAGTGATGGTCATGTTTTCAGTGATTGTATTGGTGTTGATGATGATGTTGTTGATAGTTATACAATTAAATTACGTGAATTTTATGAAAAAATTAATGATGATGTTAATCATGAAATCATTGGTTTTGTTTCTTTAAAAGATTTATTTTTCAAAAAAGATCAAGAATTTAATGAATCAATGATTGAAAATGTTATTTTGAAACATTATACTGGTTCTAAAATTTGTGAAGATTCTGAATTATCAAGAAGATTATTAATGGCTGGATGTGATACAGATGCAGGAAAATTAAGAAAAGATGTTAATGAACCAGATCATCCAAGATTACATCTTTATAGAGGGTTTACAAGATTTATGCTTGAAGATTTAACTTTACATCCATTTGCTTCAAAAGTTTCAAGAAAATGTTTTAAGAAAACAGTTTCAAAAGTTGCATTTGAAATGATTAAAAGAAATGATGCTTATTCAAATTTAGTTGAATTATTATTTCCTCATCATATGAGATTATCAATTCATGCTCATAATAATTCAGGTCCAAAATTCGGTATTAGATTAATTAATTCAGATGAATGTAAAATCATTAAAGCTTTAGATTGTGATGTTGAACCTCATTTTGAAGATTTATTACATATTCCAACTCCATGGCATAATTCTGTTGCTAAAATTGAAGGTGATGATATGTATTTTTTAACCAAATCTAAAATTGTCACTGATGCAGTTGCAGAAGGTCATTATCAAGGTGGTTGGATTGAAACTGATGTTGAAAAAGGTCAAGGTGGCTATTTCTTAATTAAAAGAGTGGAAAATTAAGCGAATCGTTTTTTTTTTTTTTTTTTTTTTTTTCTCAATTTTACTTCTACATAGTTTCATTATCTATCACTATGGACACTTCTGTTTTTCTTTCTTTATGTTAATTAAAGGACTTTTTAAGTTTGATTCAACTATATCACATATATGGATTTTTTTAGTGTTCAAAAAAAAAAATTTTTTTTATTACTACAACTTCACCAATTAATAATTTCTTTCAAAAAGATGATTGTAATTTTTTCTATTGTACACATTATTTTCTTTCTTTAGGAAATGATACATCTATAAAGCACCAAGATAATCTTCTTTTATACTACCAATGGCAAAAATTCTATCAACATCTGATCTTGTACCCACTATCTTGAGTCTAACTCTGCTTCCTTTTTCTATAATTTGATCATCCGATTGGTATGCTGGAGGATTAGCAGATGAATTGTATGACATATCAGAAGGTATCAAATGTGTAGAAATAAAAATGTTCAATGGACCAACATCAACAAAAATACCCAATTCACTAACACCAGAAACAATACCATCAACTACTTCACCTTTAAAAGGTTTCCATACAACAGCTCTATATTTGACGTCGAACTCAGCAGATCCATCAGCAGGAATGATACGACCTTTCCCTATATCAATGGCCATACAGTCTAAAACGCACATTATGTACCCAAATTTACCAGAACAAGAGCCTTCCACCTCACTTAGCAGTTTGGTTCTTAGAAATTGGTCCATTTGGGGACCGAAATATGAAGGATGAAGAGTCAACGTGAGCGACAAGTCTTTAAGAAAGAACATTATTCAAAATAAACAAAAAAAAAAAATCAACACAAAGGAATGGCAGCACAGAATCAATAAAGCAAGCCACTGGAAACTGATACAACAACAGCAAAAGTCAATGCTCAACAAAAACAACACCAAAGAAAGACTCCAAAACAACAGCGTTTCTCACTTGCTTCTTGTTTTCAAAACACTGTAATTTTCAATTTATTTTCCCAAAAATTCATAGAAATCTGCGCATAACCGTCATGGAAAATTTTTAATTTTCAAGTGCTCCACGACATTTATGACATTTTCTTCAAAAGTTTTCCAGCTTGAAAAATTGTGAAAATTGTTTAAATTAAATTGATTTGAAACACAACTCAATCAAACAGCACGATGTCTACCAGAAACGGAAGAGTAAGCTTCACTCACATCGAATTTATTGGAATTATAAACTAACAAATACCAGACTGCAGCCTCATTCATAAGAATATGGCACCATATTGACTTGAAGAACGAAGAAAGAACATTGGGTCGTCTTGCCACCGAAATTGCAATGGTGCTTCAAGGGAAACACAAGCCTATCTACCACCCGGGACATGACTTTGGTGATTTTGTTGTTGTCACCAATTGTAAAGATCTAAAAGTCACCGGTAACAAACTTTCACAAAGAAATTATTGGTCTCATAGTACTAAACCTGGCCATTTGAAATTAACTTCTATGGCTGATATGGCTAAAAATAAAGGGTATGGTGAATTATTGGTAAGAGCTGTTAAAGGTATGTTACCAAAAAACAGTTTGCGTAAACCTAGATTGGAAAGATTGAAAGTTTTTGATGGTTCTGATAATCCATATAAAGATGCTATTGTTGCTTATTATGATGAACAACCTTTGGTTAAAGAGAAACTTGAAGCTCTTGAAAAAAAACCAATCGTTGGTGATGTTTATGGTGAAAAAATCATCATTAAAAGTTCTAAAAACTAGATGTTTTGAACAATTGATTATATTGTACACTAAAAAAATTGTTAATTAACTGTTGATTGTATATAATTTTTGATAGTCAGTTAATAACATTCATATTATTACACACAAACACAAAAAAAAAAAAAAAAGATACTTCTGTAACAACTACTACCTTTAAAATCACTTTTTGTTGTTTTATCTCTTTAATTATACAAAGTTTTAAAAGTCAGATATATACTTTTCTAAAACAAATCACATTTCCTCCCTCTCCCTAATCATGACGAACGATCAGTGTACATACGTGGTGCAATATTCATAGCCATTAATTCTTGGAACAACAATTTAGCAGCATATGGAATATGAATTTGATAAATATCAATTTTATTCTTACAACCACGACATTCAAATTGTCCATGACTTAATTTGGCAATAACAGACATTAATCCACAAATACCACAAATGTGAACTCTAAATGCATCTGATGCTTCCATTAATCTTTCCTTCATAAATGATGCTGCACCATGAGCAATCATACAATCTCTCTCCATCTCACCAAATCTTAACCCACCATCTCTTGATCTACCTTCAACTGGTTGTCTTGTTAAAATTTGAACAGGACCTCTTGCTCTTGCATGGATTTTATCATCAACCATATGTCTTAAACGTTGATAATATGTTGGTCCAAAAAATGTTTGTGCCATTAATTTTTTACCTGTATGTCCATGGTACATAACTTCAAACCCTCTTGATTGATATCCATGTTCTCTTAGTAATTTGGAAATTGCATCAACCGTAACATCTGTAAATGGTGATGCATCACCTTCTAAACCTGATAATGATGAAACTTTTGATAATAAACATTCAATTAAATGTGCAACAGTCATACGAGATGGAATAGCATGTGGATTAATAATTAAATCTGGAACAATACCTTCAGCATTAAATGGCATATCTTCACGGCGATATGTAATACCAATAGTACCCTTTTGACCATGTCTTGAAGCAAATTTATCACCAATTTGAGGAACTTTAGTTGTTCTAACACGAACTTTAACGAATTTCAAACCTTCTTGATTTGTCGTTATTAAAACTTGATCAACAATACCACTTTCTGTGGATCTTAATGGTGTAGATGCATCACGTTTTGTATGATAGACTGTTCTTTGACCTAATTCTTCAAGATCTGGTGGAATTGGTGTGGTTTTACCAATGATAATATCTTCACCTGAAACTCTAACTCCAGGTGCAATTAAACCATCATCATCTAATTTTTCATAT
Organism: Starmera pachycereana; assembly: GCA_030570535.1. Classification (NCBI taxonomy): domain Eukaryota; kingdom Fungi; phylum Ascomycota; class Saccharomycetes; order Phaffomycetales; family Phaffomycetaceae; genus Starmera; species Starmera pachycereana. The sequence continues at coordinate 34,152 of JAJLVW010000060.1, forward strand.
GTACCATGTTTTAATCTTAATGTATTACTACGATTTGGTTTTTCAAATTCTTCAACAACTGACATACCAACTCTTTTCTCTTGATCCATATAAGATCTGAAAAATAATGATCTAAATAAACCTCTATCAATACTTGATTGATTCATAATCATAGAATCTTCTTGGTTATAACCTGAATAACATGCAATTGCCACAATAGCATTTTGACCAGCCGGTAATTCTCTAAATTTCAAATACTCCATTGCTCTGGTTGTTGCCAAAGGTTTTTGTGGGTAGTATAAAATATTTGCCATTGTATCCATACGAACACTATAATTTGTTAAGAAAACACCCATGGCTTGTTTACCCATAGCAGATTGATATGTATTACGAGGAGATTGGTTATGATCTGGAAAGGGAATAATTGAAGCAGCAACACCTAAAATCATAGATGGATGAATTTCACAATGTGTAAATGTATGTGCAGATTTTTTGAAAGAAGGTTTTATACGTTTATTTGGATCTGGTTCTTCTTTATTTCCATATTCATCAATTGGATTCAAATCTTCTATGGACATTGCAATCATTGTAGTTTCTTCTTCTTCTGCATCAATATATTCAACAACACCTCCATTCAGTAAAGTTTCCCATGTACAAGGTTCTTCATCTGGTCCTAAAGAATCATATTCAGTTTCTAATAATCTATTTGCAATGGCTTTTGTATATGCTAATTGTTTTTCACCATTTTGATCTTCTTCAACAATAAATAATGGTCTATAGACTCTACCAGCATCAGTGAAAATTTTAAATTCTTGTTCTCTAATATCTCTAATGATTGAAACTTCAGCTGGAATTTCACCATTTCTTCTTAATTGTTTAATTGTACTTGTTAAAGTTGCAGGATCTCTATGAATACCTGCCCACACACCATTAACAAACACTTTTGTAACATCTGGGTTTTGATGTGGAGTGTAATCTTCTAAAGGTTCCAAACCCCATTCTTCTAAGAAATAATAGATTGGATCAGATAAAGTACCAACAGATATACCAGACATTAAAGATAAATTTTTAACTAAACCACACGCTTGACCTTCTGGAGTTTCAGCAGGACAAACAAGACCCCAATGGGTGTTATGTAATTGACGTGGTTTAGCTAATTTACCATCTCTACCAATAGGGGTATTAGTTCTTCTTAAATGTGATAAAGTAGATGAATAGGTATAACGATTTAACACTTGGGAAACACCAGCTCTTGAGCTCATAGCTTTTTTCTGTTCACCCCAATTACCAGTAGCCAAAGAATATTTTAAACCAGAAGTGATTGTACTTGCTTTAACAGCCAATTTCAAATTAAAGTCAGTATCAGTTTCAACAGATCTTTGCATGTAACGGAAAATATCTTTGGTTAATTTTTTAAATAAAATTCTAAATAGATTAGCCAATAAAGGACCTGCCAAATCTAATCTTTTTTTACCAAAATGATCACGATCATCTTGAGGTTTTCTTTCCAAAGCACATAATAATAAACGATTAACCATATAACCTAAGAAAAAAGCTTTTCTTGATTCAAAACCTTCTTTTTGAGTGATATGAGGTAAAAATTCTTTTTGTAAAATATCTTTAGCATATTGAATACGTTTTTCCTTTTTAACACCTAACGCATTACCACGACGACCAATATAATCTAAAGCAACTTCACGATCTTGAATAACAAACGCTTCTTCCACACATGGTTTCATCATTTCAAACATTTGCCAATCTTGTTCATCATAACAAATTAATTCCAAGATATCACCATCTGGAACGATACCTAAAGCTCTGAAAACAACAACAATTGGGATATCTTGTTTAATATAAGGAAGTGTTGCTTTGATTGTTCTACCAGAACCTTTATCATCTCTACCATATAATTTAATTTGCATTGAACTGATTAATCTTGAACCTTTTTCTAAAGCAGAACGAATTTCAGCAATATGAGAAACAGGAGATGGTGCGGATTTTTTGAAAACTTGAACAATATTTGCAGCGGAACGTTCTTGGGCAATTAAAACTTTTTCAGACCCATTAATAACGAAATAACCACCCATATCAAAAGGACATTCTTTTAAAGCATAAAAATCTTCTTCAGCTAAACCTTTTAATAAACAATATTGAGATCTTAACATGATTGGAACTCTACCAATAAAAATTTTCTTATCATTTTTTCTTTCATTATCTTCATCATCTTCAGTTTCTTCTTTAACAATTTGCCATTCTTCATCATCTCTTGATTCATAAGTAATTTTATCCATTTCCACAAATAGCGGGGCTGCATAGGTTAAATTACGCAATCTAGCTTCTTGTGGGAACATTTGATTCATAGTACCATCTGCTTCAGTCATTGTTGGTTTGGAAAGAAAGATTTTACCAAATTTGATTTCATATTTTCTATTGACATTATCACCAGCACTTGTATTTTGAGCAGGTTGTTCCATAATTAAAGTAGAATCTTCCCAGATCAAGTTTTGGATAGAGGAGTGAATAAATTCATCAAAGGATTCCAACTGCTGCGAGACTAAGCCTTTAGATTTGAAGAAAGAAGAAATAACTGTCCAACAATCTTCACTAGTAATTTCAGAACTTTCCTCTTCACCATCGTCGTAGGAATAGCCGTACTCATCTTCAATTTCTTGTTTCTCCTCGTAGGCTGTATTAAAGAATTAGTAAATGTCGATGGTTATGATGAGATTGAAGACAGTGTAAGAGGTGGCAACATGAGCTTAGTTTCGATGGCAAAAAATATAAAATCACACCAACAGAAAACAAACAACCACTTGAACTGCCATTTCTCTTGATAAATGTGTGTGTGCTGTGTACTCACCTTCAGACATCTTGCAGCACGTTGACAACACCGGAAGCTTGCAGGAGGTGCAGAATGAGCTGAAACTGGAATGATTGACAAATTGATTCTTCTGTTTGTTTATTTCGTGAATGTCTTGCAGTGAAAATTGAGAGAAAAAAAAACAATCACAGGCGGGTAAGCTTATGAGCTCATATATTGGAGATCAACAGGTTCTGAGATTTGAAGAGAAAGAGAAGAAACAAGGTGATATTAAGAAGTATGAAAGTTATCATATAATGAACCGGCCGGGAGCTACTGGTGAGTGTTGTTTGTTAGTTCAAAACACTCCAATTGACAAAGTTATAGATCTTTAAATTATCAGTAAAATCTTGATATTGTGAAACTTGTTAAACATCTTACAATCAAGCTATGAAAAAGTAGTAAAAACACCAACATAAAAACCAAATAATTCAAAACCATTCCATGACATCAAACACTTCAAAATCCCTACGAAGAAACCCAAATTTCCAACTCTTTCAGCTTTAGTTTTAGCAAGCAGGGTAACAAAACAGTTTTTTTTTTTTGGTTTTTTTCTGTTTTTCCTCCAAAATGAAAAAAAAAATTAGCGTGAAGGTCAATATCAAAAATATTGAAAATTAAGCCAACTGACAACAGCTTGAAGAAACCGGAAACAAAGATGTTCAGAACGCTTACAGGATTTCCACTGCTGGGCAGTTTAGTGCGTGCACCTCAGGTTTCTAGAACGGGGTTTTTTGTTAGATCATTGGCCACTACTCCAGACAACAAAACTGATGAAGTTGAAAAACTTGAAAAGACAGAACAAAGCACTACGGAGAAGGAAGAATTTGAACCAAAAATGAAACCATTTGGAAGACCTAAGCTGACAGTATATGGAACACCAGCACGCAAAATTCCACCTGCCCTTCCTCGTCGTAAAAACAAAATCACCACTCGTAAAATGACTGCTGAAGAGAAAAGAGCAAGACGTCCAACAAAAACTAGAATGGATGCACATCAAAGAGTTGTTGAAAGATACGACACTATGGATGAACATTTAGCAGAAGGTCAAGCACATTTCAAATTAGGTAGAAGCTACCGTTATTTCCCAAATGCAAGAGTTATTCTTTTAAGACCAAATGCTAAACATACCCCATATCAAGCTAAATTCATAGTTCCAAAATCTTTTAATAAATTCGATCTAAGAGACTATCTCTGGAATTTATATGGATTAAGAGCTTTCAACATCACAACCCAATTATTACATAGTAAATACGTGAGAGATGGACAAAGTGTGGCTCGTTATAGAACAGGTCAAATTAAAAAAATGACAATTGAAATGTTGGAACCATTTGTTTGGCCAGATGAACCAACTGATAAAGCTGCATGGAATGTTGATTTCTTAAAACAATTAGAAATTTATCAAAAGGAAAAAGCTGAAAGAGTTGGTTCTGATGAAAGAAGACCAAGTAAAGCTTTTGGTGGTGCATTAGGTCCATATGTTGAAATTGCTAAACCTCATGTTCCAAAAATGGTTCATAGACAAATGATGAATAGATTGAAAAGAAAAGAATTGGCGGATCGTAAAGATGAAAGACAAGTTCGTTTGTCTAAATTTTTGGGATTACCTTTATAAAATAAAAATGCACTAGTTCAAAAAATTCATCATGTACATAATATATAAATCAAATAAAGATACAAAATATAAATCCATTTACAAGATAAATATCACGATGTAATATAATAATTTAATAAAGTCAATATTTAATCAATTTTAAATTTATAATTTTTTTTTATTTTTATCGACATTACCCCAAATTGAACCGGTAATCCAAGTCATCCCACTAGATGTTGATCTTTGAATCTTGACATTCTCTTGACTATTTGCTAATAAACTTGATTTTTCATTGAAATTTTCCAGATCTTCTCTACCAACAACATCAAAATCATTATCACTTGTATTTGAACTTCTATCTGATAAATTTGTTAGGGAGTTACTTAAATTTTCTGTTGCATCTTGTTTTGTATTAGTTGCTATATTATTTTTTGACACCATAATTGGAGGCTTAGTTGTGTAACTTGTGCTTGAAGATGAACTTTTATTACTAGATGTAATATTATCCGAAGCATTTTTAGATGGTTTAGCTAGTGCAGATTCTTGATTAACCGAATGATTCCATGCATTTGTTAAACTATCTAGAAGTCCAACTCTCAAGGTTTTGTTATCGTTATTGAAATTCCTTGCTGTAGTTTGTAATTCTTTAGTGATTTTTGATACAAAACTCCCCATATAAGTTTGTGCCACTGGTGTTTCCACTTGTGGTTTGTTGTAGAAGTTGGTTAAATAAACATCTAGTTTGGTTAAACAGAAATCTAGTCCGGGCTGTAAGTAGTTGAAATATAAGTATTGAGACCCCTGTGTCTGTGGTAGTATCAACCAAATATGTAGATACGTTCTTAATAAGCCGTAGAACGGGATGTATTGTAAAATAGATTGGAAATTTAGGTCAATGACAAAGCAGCAGGCGTAGACTAGCCAGTAAATAAGCCATGATCTCAACGTCTCAGTAGACTGAGGTGAATTTGTGGTCAAAGTTTTGAAAGTGGCAATTAGTGGTAAAATGAAGGAGACTGTGATGCTGACAACGTTGAAAAGAAAATTAAACATTGCTTTTGATTGTGTTGTTGTCAATGGAGGAGCAGCAGCTATCTTGATTCCTCTAGAACGTCAATAAGAATCGTAAAACAATTAAATGTGTGTTGATTATAATATAAGTGATAAGTTTATCGTACTTGCAGAAGAAGGGTGACACAAAAAATTAGAGTGCAACTTTAGAAGCAACCAATTTGAACCTTAAGTTATAACAATTACTATAATCGTAGATTCATCCCAATGACAGCGTAAAAATTGTCTATTAAACATAATTAATAAATACTTATCTAAAGGCCTCTTCTTCCTCAATATAACGATTCAAGTCGTCCAAAATACACACAGTCTCTTCTGGGTTGGCAATCCATAAAGTACACCCAGCCAGTCTCGCTCTGTAATCATTTGAACCAACACTAACAAACTGGTCTCCAACATGCAACGTACATTTAGGTTCAATCCCACCAAAATATCTTTGAAGAGATTCAACTCCTAAATCTTTAGAGGCAATATCAACCCAAACATCATGTCCACCATCAAAACAACAAAATTTCACTCTTTTAGTGGCTCCTAATGATTCCAATCTTTTCTGTGTGCTCAACACAACTTCTTCTAATTGTTCTCTACATAATTTAACACCTTCCAATGGAACTAATCCAACAGCTCTATGTTTTCTAATCACTTTGGTTTGTAGATTCAAGTTTCTTTGTAATTGGTTTAGTGTATCTTCTGCTAAATCCAAAACTGACAAAATATCAGCTTCATCCCATTTTGCCATTGAATCTAATAACCATTCTTTTGGATCGATCCATTGTAATCCTTGTTTCTCAACATTAAATCTGAACAAATAATTGGATTCACCACCCATAACACAAAAGTTTTCCTTCTGTTGTTTGGTTAACTTATCATTGGCAATTATTGCATCAATTAAACCTTTCAATCTAAAATAATATTTTTCACCAGATTGTTCATTATATCCAGCTGCAGTAACAACACCAACAATGATATTTTTACTCAACAATTTAATCAAACGTGATACAATTGCTGCATCACCAACCAATGATTTACCATCTTCATATAAAGTAACATCACCATCAAATGTAATCAATTTTAATGGATCTCTACCTTGAGCCAAAGCTAATGCTTGAGCAGTATTTAAGATTAAACGAATATCATTAAAACTAGGAGCAACCAACCTTCTTACAGAAATTGATCTTTTCTCATCTTCTATATGGAATGCTCTTTCCAATGGTAATTTAGTGAAAAATCCAACAATACTTGGAACCAATTGTTTCAAACGTCCTAATTGAGGTGTCCCTTTTTTCTCCATCAATATTTGATCTTCAACTAATTTTTCAACATCAAAAAAAATTTCAGCATACCTCCTTCTTGCATCTGCCGTAGTTTTAACATCTGATATATGAGAAGCTCCAGATTGAACTGCATGTAAAACGAATGGAACCTAAATAAAAAAGTGTTATTATATCCAGATTTTATGAGCGGTCACACAGACACAAAGGCATTTATCAGAGGATACCCACAGCTAGTAAACCTTTAATCCATTCTATGAATCCATCTCTTCTATGTGCTTTTAAAGAGTCTGTTTTATTTTTTGTAAAGTTAGTCATTTGGAATCATATGATGATAATTTCAATCAGGAAAGCTTACATTCAACTCTGTATCTGTTTGAAAAAAGTTAGTGAGAGTCCAGTCTGATCACAATGATTTCCAAAAAATGTACCTAGAAGACATAATTTATCCAGCTGTTGATATCGTCTTGAAAATTGTTTTGAGTTTTAAGTTTTAAAGTAATTTCTCCAAAGGATCAAATTTGAAAGAAATTTATAAAATTGAAGCGGATTTCGCAAACAAAAAAAAAAAAAAAAAACACATTAGAAGATTTATATGATGTATCTAATCGTCAGTAGATAACTAGACAATTATATAATATCATTAGGATACAACTAGTAATGGGAAAGCTACATTTGAGTTGAAATATTTTTAAACTTTGTAAATTTATTGTTTTGAATTTAAACAGATTTATAAACCAGATTGAGCTCTTCTTCTGTCACGTTCTTCAGAAATAGATAATTTAATACCTTTACCTTTTGGTAATGAAATGTATGGTTTACCAGCTTCACCAATAACAAAAACGTTACCTAAACGAGTAACAAAAGTGTTATCTAAACTGTCTTTAATGTGAACAATATCAAAACCACCTTCATGACGTTCTCTGTGGGTAATAACACCAATTCTACCCAAGTTACGACCACCGGTACAGTAAACCAACTTACCAGTGTCAAATTTGATGTAATCACTGATTTTACCAGTTGCTAATTCAATTTTAACAGTGTCATTAACTTTGATGTTTGGGTCTGGGTAACGAATAGTTCTACCATCATGGGTAACAACGTATGGAATACCCTTTTTACCTAATTGAACTTTGGTAACTTTACCTAATTTATAAGCAGCTTCTTCATCAGTGATTCTGTGAACAGCAAATCTACCTTTAACATCATAAACTAATCTGAAGTTTTCATTTGTAGCTTCTAATGAAATAACATCCATGAAACCAGCTGGGAAAGTAGCATCAGTTCTAACTTTACCATCGACTTTAACATGACGTTGCATTAAGATAGCTTTAACTTCACGACCATTTAAAGCATATTTCAAACGGTTTCTTAAAAAGACAATCAATGGTAATGATTCTCTTAATTTATGTGGACCAGCGGATGGACGTGGTGCATAGACACCACTTAATTTGTCCAACATCCAGTGAGCTGGTGCTGCCAAACGTTTTAGATGTTTCTTTCTGTTATGGAAGTTAGTATACTTTGTTTGTTGATGAGATTAAGGTGATTTGTTTTTTGATGGATTCAATGTTGTATGATTATATCTGATCTCTATGTTTCTTTATTATCTAAAAAAAAAAAAAATATCAATATCAATATCTTCTTCTTTTATTAGTTTCAATGTCCCAAGTTCATCAATCAAAATTCAGGTAGATTATTCTTCACTATCAATCTTCTTTGTGATTCCTGGTACGTGGGCATATCAAACAACACATCTCACACTCTGCAAAAACTCAACGGCACCCAAACTTACGGTCCTCTACCCATTTTGCACTGATTTAGTTGACTTGGTTTATTAAGTTAAAAGTTTTAGCGATTCTTCCAACTTTTCACTGTTATTTTTGTTCAAAAAAAAACTGAAAAAATGTTCGGTAGGCGCAGCAATCGAGAGAAGAAATCCAAACACCAGTTTTTCACTTACTTCAAAATAAAAAAGAGTCGTTTTTAAAGTTTTTTTTTTGTAGATCAAAGTCACGTGACTAAACATGACGTCACATATGGCAAAGTTGTGACTGTGTACAAATGTAGTAAGTCAGGTGATTAGAGTTAGGGCTCAGACATTTTATTTATTTTTTTTTATTTTATTTTTTTTGTTTTTTTCAGGGTTCGAACTTTGAACTTGGTTGGCAGCAATTTGCAGCTATTTTGTGTCAAAGACTCAAAGAGGTTGATCAGAAGAGATAAACTCAAAGTGGTTGATAGTTGGTGAACTGACTAGTGAGTATTAGGATATAGTGCTCAATGTGGTAGTGTATATGCTATGCGTAGAATGTAAAAATTACACAATTTATAGTTCAGTATAGCAATGCAACAGCAAACCCACCACCACATTAAAGTTGCTCTCCCGCTGAAGCACAAATGGAAAAATTAATAATTTGAAGGAAATTCGAAATTCTTATTAAAATTATCTGCTCAGTTTCTAAAAAAATTCTTCGATTATATTAGAATATTACAACATTGAAAACATACTTTCACTATACTTTCACTACCGTCATCAATTCTTCCCTAGTTGAATCTTTTTACTCATAACGCACTAGTAAGGTCAACATGTCAAAGCAAGAAACACAAAGGTACAATCGCCCATCAGTACCTCCTCCAATCTACATGACCAACCCAAATCAAAACCCCAAACCCCATGATGAAGAATCTCATCCAAATTATGGATCACCACAATCAACTTTATTTAACCAACAACCTCCACAACAACAAGGTCAATATCAATTTAATAACAACGAACATTTCGATTTCCATGATGAAAAATTTCAAGCAGTGCCAAATCCTCAAGGTGAAACTTTTGATGATGCTTTTAAAGTGGAAAAACCAAAATATAATGATTGGCCATTTACTGTTTTTTTCCTATTAACTTGTGCTGGTTTCATTGCAGTTGCAATTATTACAATTAGAGCTTACTCAAATAGCTATTCTCAACAAGGAACTGGGATTTATACTTCAACTGATACTTTCACTTTAAATACAAACACCGTCGTTCTTTTTATTTTTGCAATTTTGATTTCAATTGTGATTGCTATTGCAACCCTATTATTTGCAAGAGCTCATCCAAGAGGTTTTATCAAAACAAGTATAATAGTTAATGTGATTATGGGTATTGGTACTGCAATTGCATATTTTGTTATGCATTATTATTCTGCTGCTATTGTTTTTTTAATATTTTCATGTATTTCTGCTTGGTGCTTTTGGTCAATGAGATCAAGAATCCCATTTTCAAGTGAAGTGCTAGTTATTACAATTGATGTTTTCAAACGTTATAAATCTATTCTGATTGTTTCTTTGATTGGTGTGCTGGTTTCTGCTGCATTTTCTGTTTTATTTTCAGTTGTGGTTGTTACTACCTATATGAAATATGATCCAAAACAACAAAACCCAGGATGTGATGTTAGTGGTGGTGGTTGTTCGAGCTCAAAATTGATTGGAGTGTTATTTTTTGTGTTTTTTGCCGGTTATTATATCACTGAAGTTATTAGAAATGTTATTCATGTTACTATTTCTGGTGTTTATGGAACTTGGTATTATTTGTCCAGATCAGATCAAGGTGAACCAAAATGGCCAGCTTCTGGTGCTTTCAAAAGAGCAATGACTTACTCATTTGGATCAATTTGTTTTGGCTCATTGATTGTTACAATCATTGATGTTATTAGACAAGGTATCCAGTTTTTAAGAGCCAATGCAGCAGCAGCAGGAGAAACTTGTGCTCAATGTGGTTACTTGATTTTGGATATCTTTGTTGGAATCATTGAATGGCTAGCAAGATTTTTCAATCAATATGCATATTCTTATATTGCTCTTTATGGTGCAAACTACATTACAGCTGCTAAACAAACTTGGTATTTATTGAGACAAAAAGGTGTTGATGCACTTTGTAATCAATGTTTGATTGGAACTGCTTTAGGATTTTATGCCATGTTTAATGCTTATGTCGTTGCACTATTTGCTTATCTTTATGTGAAATTAACCAAACCTGATTATAATGCTGATGGTACATTTTATGCTCCAATTGTTGCATTTTCATTCTTGATTTCTTTACAAATCTCAAATATCATTACTCAACCTATTAGATCAGGTTCATCTACTTTCTTCATTGCTTTAGCTAAAGATCCAGAAATTTATCAAGCAAGTTATCCAGAATCGTTTAATGTTATTGCTCAAACATTTCCAGATGTTTTTAATAAATTGAGAAGTCGTAATTAGTGATTGAAATTCAAGAATCAGATAACTCCTACATTGTTTCTCTTGTAGTTGATTTTACTAGTTTAAAAAGATTACGACTTATCATAAAAAAAAAACCCCTACAAATTCACAAACCTCATGCGGATTCACTGTTTCTAGTTTTAGTACATCTCACAAATTCTTCTTTACTACCAACATTTTCCAACAAATTGATCTTAATTAATTCAGTTCCCCCAGCCATTTATAATCATGGTTTTAAATGAGTAAATACCAATTAATTTGGTGTCTCAATTTTTTTTTTTTTTTTCTCATATAATAAGGATTAGTTAATTTTTTGCTATGGTAAGTAATGATATTGGTCAACTTAAAGAAGGAAAACAACCACTAGTAGAATTATCAAATCAAGTCGATGATTATAATATTGAAAATGTTATGTTTTTGACTACATTAAATGTGTTTTTTTTTTTTTGGTAAATTTATTTATGAAGAAGTTGTTATCTATGTCATTTTAGTGATATATCTGTTTGTTATTAAAAATATTTACGAAAATAACGTGCCATTGAAAAGAAGAGCTGAAAACAATGTTATCCACATGGGTGTTATGATTTCAATAAACCCTGGTGATACTATCAAACATTTTTTTTCTGATCTGGAATAAAGAGATTTTCCCAACCAAAAATAAAAGATTGATTTTATTGTTTGTTGGTTTGGGTTAATTATTTTTGAGTTTTTTTTCATTAATAGTTGTAGATTAGATTGAATACCAGATAGATGAAAAGTGGACTAAACAAGAAACAGTTTTTTTTAAAAAAAAAAAACACGGAGTTGAATTGTTTGAAATCACAGGTTCAACATTTTAATTCGAGATTTAATTTAATGTGAAATCACGAAATCACAATTGATTAGAGTCTAGTTGCTAATATATAGCTAGTTTATTCAATAGTTTTATAACATTATAATCAAATTTTTATTCTATTTAACCATCATCTATTTACTTTCCCAATTTTATTTATTAATTAGGGTTCTTTTTTTTTTATATATATGCTTCATGATTGAAATCTTGGTGTAATATTTTTTCTTGTATACCAGCTAACAAAATCTTTAAAACCATGTCTAATTCTACGATAATCTTTTGAGTTTAATGCAATGGAAATAGTTTTCAATAATTTTTCACGTTCTTGCAATGAAACTGTATTAGCAGGTAATGAATCAATTGAACCAACAATCCAACCACCAACAATCTCATTATTTGGTGATAGTTTAATAGTTTTATCAATTAATTCAATTGCTTCATTTGAAACTTCTTGAGGAAATTTGAAAATTAGTCCATTTAATAAAGCTAGAATTAATGAACCACCATTTTCTTGAATAAATTGTTTTATGGTTAATTTAACTTCTTCTGGTATATCTTCCATAACTGAAATTGGAGGAGTATCAAACCCCCATGAGACTAAATCAATTAAAAATTGTAAAGTTTTTGATAATGGTTCAACTTTTTCAATATTTAATGATAAAATTGCTGTATCGAAAGTTGATTTTAAAATATCTGATGAAACAAAACTTATAATAAAATACATCATGATATCACTCATCATTGAAGAGAAATCTTCAATTAAATCTGGGATATCAATAACATTTGATGCTTTAAAGATTGTTAAAAATGATAAAATTTGTTGATAAGCAAATTGCCAAACTGAATCTTTAACATTTTTAGAAATAAATGATTCATCACCAAATTCTCTAATTAAGATACCTGATACCCATAAATAACAACCGTATTGAGTTAATTGAAAGTTTTTAACAATAGTTTCTGCAATTGATGATAAAACTGGAATTAAATAAATATTATAACTTTGTAAAATTGTTTTGGTAAATTTCATACAACGTTCACTAACTTTTAATGAAGAACCAAATTTTCCAATTAATTTTTCAACAATTGGCCAAATTTCAATAGCTAAATTTGCAATTGGATCACTTGATGAATCATAATTTTTTGGAACTAAAACTTCAAAATAAATTCTTGCAATTTCAATTTCATCAGCAATTGATTTATAAATTCGTTCATCACCAGCTTGATTTAAATAACTGTTTAATTTATTCAAAATTGGTGTTAAAAACATTGTGGCAACTTGAGTGATATGCTCAGGAGATTGGGTCTTAATAACATGAGCTATACCTTCAGTGATTTCATATAATGACACCAAATCAAAATTATCAAGATTATTGAAAACATTAATGTAGAAATTATATAATTGTTCAATATAATCTGTTAACAATTCAGAACAATCTTGACAAAAATACATCAAAGCATGTGAAGCAGCAGTAATAATATCATTATCTGAATTTTGAAATCCATTAAAAATATAATTCAGTTGTTTTTCTAAAAACTCTGGATGCTTATTCGTCCATTCAGTGTAACGACCCAGTACTAAAGTTGCAGCATATCTAATCTTAGTGTTTTCCGGTAATTGAACTAACAAATCCATAATCTGTGGTAAGATTTCATTTTCTGTTAATTTAACTTCTTTAGCCATAGTTCTTAAACTGAAAAGTGGAGCTTCAACTTCTTGCCATTTAACGTTTGGATTTGATAGTGAGGTTTGAATTGCATTTAAAGCAATACCCAATGCATCAGATGAACCAATAACAGCGGTACAGTCTTTTAAGACATCACCCATATCATATCTAAAATCTTTGAATTTTTCTTCTTCTTCTTTATTTGAAAATAATGGATGAGATTCATTACCATCTGGATATTTTAAGTGACGAATTATGATATGAACTAATTCTTTATAAAAAGGTGAAAACTTCTGTTTAGCAATTTTATATCTTTCTGTTGTTAAGACTTGTTTGAAAATATACCAGAAATAAAAAGTATATTTAACGATATCTAAATCTTCATCATAAGAGGTAACAATCAATAAAATTTCCACTAATTCACCAAAAAAATCAGGGAATTTCCCAATTAACATATGCCATGATTCACCACATTCAACAAACAATCTTGCTAAAGAGCCAAAGACATCAGGATCATCATGATGTTGTTGTAAAAGTGGTTTCAATTGAAGGACTTGTTGATATAAAGCTTTTATTAATTCAATGTTTTCAATATCTCTTGTTTCTCTAACAATTGAACATAAACATTCCACTGATTTTTCAAAAGAGTCTTCATTTTTCAAAGAATCAAAAATGACGTTAGTTAATGGTTGAATGGTTAATAAATTTTCAACAGGAATTTCTTTAATCCAAGAATTCAGACAATCTAAGATTAAAGAATTAGCTTGACCATTTGATGAATTATTTGCAAAATTTGCTAATAAAGATAAAACATCATTAACATTATCAACAATCAATTCTTCAGTTCTATATCTAAACTCTTCATCAGTTAATGGAGTACCTCTTGGATCTAAAGATTCTTCTGGTAGAATTTTCAAAAATTCTAAAAGAGCAGGAATGTTATTACCCAACTTGTTTGTGATTTCACCAATTGCATTCTTCCAAGATAGATACTGAATAGATAATTTAGCTAAAGCAATCGATAATTGAGTTGTGATTGGTTTATTAACCATTGAGTATTTGATCAAAAACTCAATCAATGAATCTTTCAACCCATTCAACGCCTCCTGAGGCAGCTGGCTCAGATCATAAGTCATTTTGTTTCTCAATGTCTGAGCAGCAAACATCTTGAGCTCGATCGAAGCCTGGTCATCAGCAAGTATACCAGTTGTTATTTCCCACGCTTCCATTTTCTTCTGGAATGTTTCCAAATAAAGCAACGCTGGTTTTTTGTCCACGTTTGACGCAGACATCATCTGCAACGCTGCAGAAATCTCAGAAACGACATTCTCAGACATTTTCGAAGAGTTTTCTGAACCAAAAAAAAAAAAAAAATCCAAATTTGCTTTGAAAGTTTTGTTGTTTTTATTTTTGAATCAATTAATCGATTTTGTTTTTTTTTTTTTTTTTTTTGTTTTCAACAAGGAAAATTTCAAAGATTTTACAATTTGAATTGAAAAAAAGAAACGAAGAAGAAACGAAGAAGAAACGAAAATGAGTGGCAGAAGACAGCAGAAAGTGGTAAGGAAATTGAAATAGATTTATAGCTTATGATTGACATGAAAACTAACTTTTTTTTTAGCTAATTCCACCAATTAATTTGATATTCAAATTCCTCCAGCAGCAGGCCACCGTCTCTATTTGGCTGTTTGAGCAGGTCAATTTCAGAATAGAAGGGAAGATCAGAGGGTTTGATGAGTTTATGAACGTTGTGGTGGACGAAGCCTATGAGATCAATCAACAAGATGGAGCTAAAACTAGCATTGGAAGAATCTTATTAAAAGGTGATAATATTACATTGATATCGAGTCTGGAGGTTTAAGGTTGGTCTACAGTTAGTTAATAACTTGCAAATGAATAATGTACAATAGAACAGTTAAGTTAGACGTAACGAGATTAATTAATTATGTATCTTGAAACCGTACTTTCTTGGTAGGTGAACTAGAAACACTGCTTTTCTCATCATCACTACCACCAGTGCCTTCTCTCATTCGTCTCCTGGCTCTTTCTTGTGCTCTTTGCTCTCTCATCTCCTTGATGTTCAGTTTATTGTATTTCTCAACCTAAAAAAAAAAAAAAAAATTGTTGTTGTTATTATCAACCCACAGATAATATGCTTAACAAATACGCACCTGTTCTTCTCTTTTAACAGAGTTATGATACTTCTGCATCTTGCTCTTTTTCGTTGGTGGCGGTGGTTCATTCTTCTCTTTCTGTTCTTCCAGCAAACAAACTGCATCTTTGCCCACCAATCCCGAGTTTTCTGGCTGCAAACTCTGAGTTTTGTTGTGCTTGTTACTACCGCTATTCATCCTGCCATTGCGTGTCATATGTACATCATTAAACTTGCGCAACCAGAGCTTAAAACAAGAAGTTAACTCACAACTTAAATTATTTTTCATATTTTTTTCCTAATATTTTCATCTTTATATTATTATTAAGGTTTCTTATGTAAATTGTAGAGTTTTTATAATAGCAAGAATAGCAGTTGAGCAATCAAAACAGCGTTTAAATATCATCAACATTTTTAAGAAATAAACCTACAAAAGTTTCATTTCTTCTAAGTTTAGTTCATTTATGTAGTTTATTTCATTTTTATTTACAAATTATTCAATTCTTTGGCTCTTCAGAAACATTATCAGCACGAGCAACATCTTCCAACTTCACAGCTTGCTCAACAGCTTTTTCGA
Source organism: Starmera pachycereana (assembly GCA_030570535.1). NCBI lineage: Eukaryota > Fungi > Ascomycota > Saccharomycetes > Phaffomycetales > Phaffomycetaceae > Starmera > Starmera pachycereana. Next base: position 50,400 of record JAJLVW010000060.1, read on the forward strand.
ATTCGGCATTTTTCCCTTCTAAATGATCAATAATAGAGTCCAGAGCTGGTTTACTCTGCAAAACATTACCGAACAATGCTTCACTGATTGGGTTAGGTGAAACTTTTGGTTCAGAAAATTGAGATAGTGTAGATCCACGAGAATTATGAGGAGCAAATGCTTTTTCAATAGCTGCTTCTAATTCTGATTCATCAGTAATGAAAGTTTCAGCTTGGTAGTATAATTCCAATAATTTGACTGCTTTTCTTAGCTGACCATTATACTCGTGTTGACGTCTGTTGTAGTCTCTTTTTGCATCCAATATATCTTGTTCTTCTTGGGTTCTTTGTCTCATAAGTGGTCCTTTCAAGAAATCAGTTAAAGTTGGTAATGTCAATTTAGCAGACTCAGAAATTTCATACAGTTGGGCTTTTGCGTCTAATTCTGCTTCTCTTTGTTTAGCTAATTCTGCATTTTTCTTTTCTTGTAACAATCTCTCTTTTTCTTTAAGCAAAGCTTCTCTATAATATTGACGACGAAGTCTTGCTCTCTCCACTCTCTTCTTCTCATCTTCAGTTTTTGGTTCTCTGATACGAGTCGGCTCCTTGACAGTGTTTGCAAGCAACTTATCAATGTTTACAGCAGGAATAGGCTTTTGTTCACGACTCACACCTCTTGGGGTTGGAATACCTTCAGCATACCCAGTTCCTGGTGTTCCTGCTCTAATAATAGG